>JAVJIX010000019.1:9132500-9170000 GCA_036785185.1 Paratrypauchen microcephalus | reverse complement strand
TGTGGGAACTACTTATAAAGTGTGGGAACGACTAATAAAGTGTGGGAACGACTTATAAAGTGTGGGAACGACTAATAAAGTGTGGGAACGACTTATAAAGTGTGGGAACGACTAATAAAGTGTGGGAACGACTTATAAAGTGTGGGAACGACTTATAAAGCGTGGGAACTACTTATAAAGTGTGGGAACGAGTTATAAAGTGTGGGAACGAGTTATAAAGTGTGGGAACGACTTATAAAGTGTGGGAACGACTAATAAAGTGTGGGAACGACTTATAAAGTGTGGGAACGACTAATAAAGTGTGGGAACGACTTATAAAGTGTGGGAACGACTTATAAAGTGTGGGAACGACTTATAAAGTGTGGGAACGAGTTATAAAGTGTGGGAACAAGTTATAAAGCGTGGGAACGACTTATAAAGTGTGGGAACGACTAATAAAGTGTGGGAACGACTTATAAAGTGTGGGAACTACTTATAAAGTGTGGGAACGAGTTATAAAGTGTGGGAACTACTTATAAAGTGTGGAAACTACTTATAAAGTGTGGGAACGAGTTATAAAGTGTGGGAACGACTTATAAAGTGTGGGAACGACTAATAAAGTGTGGGAACGACTTATAAAGTGTGGGAACGACTTATAAAGCGTGGGAACTACTTATAAAGTGTGGGAACGAGTTATAAAGTGTGGGAACGAGTTATAAAGCGTGGGAACGACTTATAAAGTGTGGGAACGAGTTATAAAGTGTGGGAACGACTTATAAAGTGTGGGAACTACTTATAAAGTGTGGGAACGAGTTATAAAGTGTGGGAACTACTTATAAAGTGTGCAATAAAGGATGCAATCTGTTCTGCACTTCACCCGGCTCTCACCCACCTAGACAATAAAGACTCATATGTGAGAATGCTGTTCATAGATTTCAGTTCAGCATTCAACACTATAATCCCACAGCAGCTCATCACTAAACTAGACCACCTGGGGCTTCAGACCTCACTCTGTAATTGGCTGCTGGACTTCCTCAGTGAGAGGCCACAGGCAGTGCGGGTCGGCAGAAACACCTCAAGCTGCATTAGACTGAGCACAGGAGTCCCCCAGGGCTGTGTGCTCAGTCCGATGCTCTTCACTCTGCTGACCCACAACTGCTCACCAGCGTTCAGCACCAATCACATAGTGAAGTTTGCGGACGATACGACTGTGGTGGGTCTCATCTCTAATAACGATGAGACAAACTACAGGAGTGAGGTGAGCCTTCTGACCCAGTGGTGCAGCAATAACAATCTCCTTCTTAATGTTGAAAAGACCAAGGAGATTGTTATTGACTTCCGGAGAGGCCCCACCCAGCACCCCCCACTGTCCATCAATGGTGCTGCTGTAGAGAGGGTGAGCAGCACCAAATTCCTGGGGGTGCACATCAGTGAGGACCTCTCCTGGACAGTGAATACTGTATCACTGGCAAAGAGGGCTCAGAAGCGCCTCTATTTCCTCCGCAAACTGAGGAGAGCTGGAGCCCCTCCACCCATTATGACCACCTTCTACCGAGGCACCATTGAGAGCGTCCTGACCAGCTGCATCACTGTGTGGTACGGGAGCTGCACTGAACAGAACAGGAAAGCTCTGCAGCGCATAGTGAATGCAGCTGGGAGGATCGCTGGTGTCTCTCTCCCCTCCCTCCTAGACATTTTTAACACCCGGCTCACCCGCAGAGCGTCCAGCATTGTGGGTGACCCGAGCCACCCCGCAGCCTGTTCAGCCTCCTGCCCTCGGGGAGAAGGTACCGGAGTCTCCGGGCCCACTCCACCAGGCTTTCAAACAGCTTCATCCACCAGGCTGTCAGGAGGCTGAACTCACACCCGAACTCCCACCTTACCCATCTCCCACCCCCCACCCCCCATATTGGCATAACCTGTATTCCATAAAAGACATATCACTCTAGACACTTTAAAAAACTGCTGCTAAGGACGACTGTTGCACTGTTGCACATTTACATTTACTACTGGATTTTACTCCTGTTGCACTGTTGTTTACTACTGTTATTGCACATTTACATTTACTACTGGAATTCTTAGTACTGTTGTTTACTCCTGTTATTGATTTTTACCCCCATTGCACTGCTGTTTACTACTGTTATTGCACATTTACTACTGGAATTTTTAGTACTGTTGTTTACTCCTGTTGCACTAGAATTACTACTGTTGCACACTTATTTTTATTTATCTTAACTCCAATGCACATTCTACTGCACATGACCAATTCACTGCTGTATCTTCCATTGCACATTTTGATGCACACTGCACACTTTGGAAATCTGTATATAGTATAGGTTATTTGTTATGTTGCACTGTTTTAAGATTTTAGATCGTAGACTTTAGTTTTAACTTAGATCTCTGTCTTAGATAGTTTTTGTTGTGTTTTGTCTTCATATTGTATTTTGTACACTGTCTTTTTGCACTACCTGGTCAGAGAGAAACGAAATTTCGATTCACTGTATGTTGAACACATATGGCAGAATCAGGGCTCTCAAGTTTTGAAGATTGCTAGGAGTGAGATTTCTGGGGGGGGGGGGGGGGGATTTTTTCCTGAGGAGCGGGAGGGGGGGCAGAATTAGAAGGTACTTTTTATAACTAAAAGTCCATATTATCATTCAATAATGCACAGGATAATATGTTATCACACACAGTCTTGGTTTAGTCTTGGTTTAGTCCTGGTTTAGACCGGTTTTAGTCCTGGCTTAGTCTTGGTTTAGACCTGGTTTAGTTTTGGTTAAGTCCTGGTTTAGTCCCGGTTTAGTCCTGGTTTAGACCCGGTTTAGATCTGGTTTAGTCTTGGCTTAGTCCTGGTTTAGACCTGGTTTAGTCCTAGTTTAGACCTGGTTTAGTCCTGGTTTAGTGCTGGTTTAGACCCGGTTTAGATTTGGTTTAGTCTTGGCTTAGTCCTGGTTTAGACCTGGTTTAGTCCTGGCTTAGTCTTGGTTTAGACCTGGTTTAGTTTTGGTTAAGTCCTGGTTTAGTCCTGGTTTAGTGCCGGGTTATTCCCAGTTTAGACCTGGTTTAGTCTTGGTTTAGTCCTGGTTTAGTCCCAGTTGAATCCTGGTTTTAGACCCGGTTTAGACCTGGTTTAGTCTTGGTTTAGTCCTGGTTTAGTCCTGGTTTAGTCCTGGCTAGGTCCTGGTTTAGTCCTGGTCTAGTCCTGGTTTAGTTCTGGGTTAGTCCTGGTTTAGACCTGGTTTAGTCTTGGTTTAGTCCTGGTTTAGTTCTGGTTTAGTCCTGGTTTAGTCCCAGTTGAATCCTGGTTTAGACCCGGTTTAGACCTGGTTTAGTCTTGGTTTAGTCCTGGTTTAGTTCTGGTTTAGTCCTGATTTAGTTCTGGTTTAGTCCTGGCTAGGTCCTGGTTTAGTCCTGGTCTAGTCCTGGTTTAGTTCTGGTTTAGTCCTGGTTTAGTTTTGGTTAAGTCCTGGTTTAGTCCCGGTTTAGTCCTGGTTTAGACCCGGTTTAGATCTGGTTTAGTCTTGGCTTAGTCCTGGTTTAGACCTGGTTTAGTCCTAGTTTAGACCTGGTTTAGTCCTGGTTTAGTGCTGGTTTAGACCCGGTTTAGATCTGGTTTAGTCTTGGCTTAGTCCTGGTTTAGACCTGGTTTAGTTTTGGTTAAGTCCTGGTTTAGTTCTGGTTTAGTCCTGGTTTAGTCTTGGTTTAGTCCTGGTCTAGTCCTGGTCTAGTCCTGGTTTAGTTCTTGTTTAGACCTGGTTTAGTCCTGGTTTAGTCCTGGTTTAGTTCTGGTTTAGTCCTGGTTTAGTCCTGGTTTAGTCTTGGTTTAGTCCTGGTTTAGTCCCAGTTGAATCCTGGTTTATACCCAGTTTAGACCTGGTTTAGTCTTGGTTTAGTCCTGGTTTAGTCCCAGTTGAATCCTGGTTTATACCCAGTTTAGACCTGGTTTAGTCCTGGTTTAGTGCTGGTTTAGACCCGGTTTAGATTTGGTTTAGTCTTGGCTTAGTCCTGGTTTAGACCTGGTTTAGTCCTGGCTTAGTCTTGGTTTAGACCTGGTTTAGTTTTGGTTAAGTCCTGGTTTAGTCCTGGTTTAGTGCCGGGTTATTCCCAGTTTAGACCTGGTTTAGTCTTGGTTTAGTCCTGGTTTAGTCCCAGTTGAATCCTGGTTTAGACCCGGTTTAGACCTGGTTTAGTCTTGGTTTAGTCCTGGTTTAGTCCTGGTTTAGTCCTGGCTAGGTCCTGGTTTAGTCCTGGTCTAGTCCTGGTTTAGTTCTGGATTAGTTCTGGTCTAGACCTGGGTTAGTCTTGGTTTAGTCCTGGTTTAGTTCTGGGTTAGTCCTGGTTTAGACCCAGTTGAATCCTGGTTTAGACCCGGTTTAGACCTGGTTTAGTCTTGGTTTAGTCCTGGTTTAGTTCTGGTTTAGTCCTGATTTAGTTCTGGTTTAGTCCTGGCTAGGTCCTGGTTTAGTCCTGGTCTAGTCCTGGTTTAGTTGTGGTTTAGTCCTGGTTTAGTTTTGGTTAAGTCCTGGTTTAGTCCCGGTTTAGTCCTGGTTTAGACCCGGTTTAGATCTGGTTTAGTCTTGGCTTAGTCCTGGTTTAGACCTGGTTTAGTCCTAGTTTAGACCTGGTTTAGTCCTGGTTTAGTGCTGGTTTTGTCCCGGTTTAGATCTGGTTTAGTCTTGGCTTAGTCCTGGTTTAGACCTGGTTTAGTTTTGGTTAAGTCCTGGTTTAGTTCTGGTTTAGTCCTGGTTTAGTCTTGGTTTAGTCCTGGTCTAGTCCTGGTCTAGTCCTGGTTTAGTTCTTGTTTAGACCTGGTTTAGTCCTGGTTTAGTCCTGGTTTAGTTCTGGTTTAGTCCTGGTTTAGTCCTGGTTTAGTCTTGGTTTAGTCCTGGTTTAGTCCCAGTTGAATCCTGGTTTATACCCAGTTTAGACCTGGTTTAGTCTTGGTTTAGTCCTGGTTTAGTCCCAGTTGAATCCTGGTTTATACCCAGTTTAGACCTGGTTTAGTCTTGGTTTAGTCCTGGTTTAGTCCTGGCGAGTGAACAATTTTTCCCGAGGAGCGGGGGGCGCCACGTCGAATTGCGTGTTGAGAGCCCTGTTTGTCTAAAGAGCAAACTTAAACTACAAAGCAACTAATGAGAGTTATATAAATGAAGTTATTACCTGATGGTTCTCAGTTTGTTTTATCATCGCGCTGAGAGGGGCGGGGAGGAGGGACCGGGGCGGGCGAGAGCGGGCTCACCGCGGCTCACCATGGGCAGTTCGGCTCTGGGCCGCGCGTATTCCACGCGTAAGCCGTCGGAGACACCGGAAC
The DNA here is from genome assembly GCA_036785185.1 of Paratrypauchen microcephalus. NCBI lineage: Eukaryota > Metazoa > Chordata > Actinopteri > Gobiiformes > Gobiidae > Paratrypauchen > Paratrypauchen microcephalus. The sequence goes on along the minus strand of JAVJIX010000019.1, from coordinate 9,164,710 downwards.
TGAGGCTCAGCACGTGCCCGGGGCACGGCGCGTCTGCTCCGGCCTCGCTCGGACCGTGCGCCCGGAGCAAGGGGCGCCCGGAGCAAGGGGCACGCGTTTTCACCTGCATAAACTAAGCCACACAGACCGATTTTCTGGGCACAAAAAAATAAATAAATAAATAAATCAGCGTGAGAAATGCCATGTGTGGCGTGTGAGCGTGTGAACACGTCGAATTGCGTGTGTCACACTCTCAATGCGTGAGACTTGAGAGCCCTGGGCAGAATTGACAATAAAGCTGACTTTGAACTTTGAACTTTGAACTTTGAAACTACTTATAAAGTGTGGAAACTACTTATAAAGTGTGGAACGAGTTATAAAGTGTGGGAACGACTAATAAAGTGTGGGAACGACTTATAAAGTGTGGGAACGACTTATAAAGCGTGAAAACTACTTATAAAGTGTGGGAACGAGTTATAAAGTGTGGGAACGAGTTATAAAGTGTGGGAACTACTTATAAAGTGTGGGAACGAGTTATAAAGTGTGGGAACGAGTTATAAAGTGTGGGAACGAGTTATAAAGCTTGGGAACGACTTATAAAGTGTGGGAACGACTAATAAAGTGTGGGAACGACTTATAAAGTGTGGGAACTACTTATAAAGTGTGGGAACGAGTTATAAAGTGTGGGAACGACTTATAAAGTGTGGGAACAACTTATAAAGTGTGGGAACGAGTTATAAAGTGTGGGAACGACTTATAAAGCGTGGAAACTACTTAGAAAGTGTGGGAACAACTTAGAAAGTGTGGGAATGACTTATAAAGTGTGGGAACTACTTATAAAGTGTGCGCACAAGTTATAAACAGCTCGAACAACACGTTACTGCTGCCTTCGATTCAACTGCCATCTACTGGTCACAAAGTGCAACAGCACCACAATAAAGCCAAAATAAAAGACAGCTCATAACAGGGCAACAAAAAGACTGATGAGAATAAGGGAACAACAAAAAAGACAAGAAAATGTGGGGTACACTACAAATTCATTACTTTTTGCTGTAACGCAGTAAAGTAATGGGGGGAAATCTTAATATATACGAGTTACAATACATTTTACCGTAACCTGGATTTTAATGGTGCTCAGTGTGGTGGGTCAGAAAGAAGCTGTTCCTGAACCTGCTAGTTTTTAGTCTGCACGCTGCCGAAACACCTCCTGGATGGGAGGTGAAAGAGTCATGACTCATGAGCTTGATTTATACTGCAAACTGCCAGATCCATATTTCACGTTATTTTGGTGAGAGCAACTAAAGTAATGCAAAAGTAGTGTAATGCCTTACATTTTAAATATAGTATTGTAATGTAACGGATTACTTTGAAAAGACAGTAACATGTAATCAATAATGTATTACACTTTTTGAGTAACTTGCCCAACACTGCCTATCAAACATAGCTAAAATATTTTCCAATCACATTGTTTTGATTTTACACACTTACACAATTAATGCTACCTTATTATTTTTGTTACTGTGTCAGCTATGGCGCCATGACATTTACACTTAAAACAGCAACTTCAAGCGCAGGTTTTCCTCTTTTCCCTTCATATCCACTGAGCCATGCAGTTAAACGGTCACTACTGGAACTTTCGTTACAAAAAAATCATTTCATGTTTGGAAAGATCTTATTTGGACCCAAATAACATAAATCTTTTGGAATTTTTCAAATATGTCATATATATCAAATATGTCATTGGATTTTATGAACTGTATCTCCTGGGATATGTTGACCATTTAGGGTAAAGGAAAATGTCAATGGTTTAATCAATCAATCAATCAAACAATATTTATAAAGCGCTATTCATACAAAAAATGTAACACAAAATGTAACACTAAGAACAGAATAGACATCTCCTTGTTGTTTTATGTGATGAATTTGGTCAAATAAGCAGTTATATATGTATATTATATTATTTATGTTATATTATTTATGTTATATAGTATTTGTATGCCAATCATATTTTTTATATAATTTATATTTATATTTAAATTGAACGCATGACATTTATGCAATAAAATGTCACCAAGGCCTGCTGGTAGCATTGATGCAGACTCTATACACAGTATATGTGAGAGTAGAGGGGTTCACAGGTCATGATGATGCTCATAAGCACAAAGTGAGTCATGCCTGCCTCACAGTAGACTGGAAATGCCTGTTCCTCAGTCAAAAATAGTAGTATATATTAAAGATTTTCCCCCATTACATTACTGCGTTACAACAAAAAGTAATGCATTTGTGTGTACCCCGCATTTTCTTGTCTTTACTCGTTCCCACACCTTATAAGTAGTTCCCACACTTTATAACTCGTTCCCACACCTTACTTTATTTATTCACCTATGACACTTCCAGGGCTCCTTACCAAAAAATAAAATAAATAAATAATACAAATAAAAATAAATAATTAAATAAAAATAAAATAAATAAATCATAAAAAAATATAAATAAATAAATAAAAATACAAATACAATAAAAATACAAATACAATAAATAATTAAATAAAAATAAAATAAATAAATAATAAAAAATAAAAATAAATAAATACAAATAAAATTAAAAAATACAAATAAAAAAATAATTAAATAACATAAATAAAAAATAAATAAAATAAATAAAAAATGCAAATAAAATAAATAATTCAATAAAATAAAAAAATGAAATAAAAATAAAATAATAAATAAAATAATAAAATAAATAAAAATAAATAAATAAAAATTAAATAAATAAAAATACTAATTAAAAAATAAATAAAAATAAATAAATAAATAATAAAAAATACAAATACAACTAAAAAATACAAATAAAAAAAATAAATAAAATAAAAATAAAAAATAAATAAATAAAATAAATAAAAAATGCTAATAAAATAAATAATTAAATAAAAATAAATAATTAAATGAAATAAAAATAAAATAATTAATAAAATAATTAAATAAAAATAAAATAAATAATCAAAAAATAAAAAATAAATAAATAAAAAAGGGAAAGGGGAGAAACTGCCTTTAAAATGATGCTTGAAGATCACAGTGAAAAGATGAGGAAAGGAAATGCTTAAGAATGGGGGTAAGAATGGGGGCCTTAGCCGTATTTTTATTTGTATTTATTTACTTGGCTCCAGTCAAATGAAGCTCACTGATAGTGGCAGTTACAGGAGCGATTTTGGATATATCATGAATAGGATTTTTTTGACGGATAAAATACCAAAAATAAATAAATAAATGCTGAGGTCACAGCAGCAGGTACAGGGAGTCGGGGTGGTGAGCTTTGTTCTTTTATGATTTTGTGTTTTCTTGTTTATTATTGTATTTTTTTAATGTCATATTCTATTGTCTTTAATAAAAAATAAACATTTGTGGAAAAAAGTACAAAAAAAGTTGAGGTCAAGGTGTTTGGTGTGGCAGGTGGGGTCGAGGTGGTTGCGGTGGTGGCGGGTGGGATCGAGGTGGGGGTGGGATCGAGGTGGCCGGCGGGGTCGAGGTGGCGGGTGGGGTCGAGGTGGGGGTGGGGTCGAGGTGGCCGGCGGGGTCGAGGTGGCGGGCGGGGTCGAGGTGGGGGTGGGGTCGAGGTGGCGGGTGGGGTCGAGGTGGGGGTGGGATTGAGGTGGCCGGTGGGGTCGAGGTGGCGGGTGGGGTCGAGGTGGCGGGCGGGGTCGAGGTGGGGGTGGGGTCGAGGTGGCGGGTGGGGTCGAGGTGGGGGTGGGATTGAGGTGGCCGGTGGGGTCGAGGTGGCGGGTGAGGTCAAGGTGGGGGTGGGGTCGAGGTGGCCGGCGGGTTCGAGGTGGCGGGTGGGGTTGAGGTGGGGGTGGGATTGAGGTGGCCGGCGGGGTCGAGGTGGCGGGTGGGGTCGAGGTGGGGGTGGGGTCGAGGTGGCAGGTGGGGTCGAGGTGGTTGCAGTGGTGGCCGGTGGGGTCGAGGTGGTTGGGGTGGTCAGAGTGGGGTCGAGGTGGTGGGTGGGGTCGAGGTGGGGGTGGGATTGAGGTGGCCGGTGGGATCGAGGTGGCCGGTGGGGTTGAGGTGGTGGGTGAGATCGAGGTGGGGGTGGGATCGAGGTGGCCGGCGGGGTCGAGGTGGCTGGTGGGGTCGAGGTGGGAGGTGGGATTGAGGTGGCGGGTGGGGTCGAGGTGGGGTTGAGGTGGCCGGTGGGGTCGAGGTGGTTGCAGTGGTGGCCGGTGGGGTCGAGGTGGTTGGGGTGGTCAGAGTGGGGTCGAGGTGGTGGGTGGGGTCGAGGTGGGGGTGGGATTGAGGTAGCCGGTGGGGTCGAGGTGGCGGGTGGGGTCGAGGCGGCAGGTGAGGTCGAGGCGGTGGGTGGGGTCGAGGTGGGGGTGGGATTGAGGTGGCCGGTGGGGTCGAGGCGGCGGGTGGGGTCGAGGTGGTCGGTGGGTTCGAGGTGGGGGTGGGATTGAGGTGGCCGGTGGGGTCGAGGCGGCGGGTGGGGTCGAGGTGGTCGGTGGGTTCGAGGTGGGGGTGGGATTGAGGTGGCCGGTGGGGTCGAGGCGGCGGGTGGGGTCGAGGTGGCCGGTGGGATTGAGGTGGCCGGTGGGGTCGAGGTGGCGGGTGGAGTCAAGGTGGTGGGTGGGGTTGGGGTGGTCAGAGTGGGGTCGAGGTGGTCATAGTCATAGTCATAGTTTGCTTTATTGTCGAAAACAATCATGTACATGTATATAGAGTGAATTCGAAATTTCGTTTCCCCACTAACCAGGCAGGACAGTGATAGAGTGGGTAGGGGAGGGGCCGCTGCGTATGCGCGCGCCGCCGACTGGGAGATGCAGAGTAGAAAAGATGCAATACACTCAGTGACAATTTAACAACATGTAATGACAGAAAAACAATTGGAGATATAACATACGGTGATCTTTTTCATTGGCAACAGAAGGAAGGGTGTGGGGGGATCAGATTGGAAATCAATTAATTTGATTGAACCGAGAGCAGAGATCAGACCTTTACTAAAAAGACAGGAAACATTTCTACTCAATCATGCCAGTGTGTCAGTGTCAGTGAGTGGGTGCCATGTTTATGTAGAGTCCAGATAGGAAACCACATTCTGTGGCCTTGGGAGTGTTCTTGCAGGGAGGCGAAGTCAAAACACAGATAACTATTGGAGCCACACAGATTTTCACAGGGAGACATAATTTATCCAAAGGGATTAATTTAGCATGATGAAATACATTTTAGAGACCCAGGTGAACAATTTAGATTGAGCTTGGGTTTTGCCAGACCTCCATCTTCATATCGCCATGAAGATTCATGAAAGATCTCATTAGTTTCTCTTGGCGCACAGACTGCGCTGTGTTGGCTTTACACAGTTCTGTCACCATGCCCGTGATGATATGGTGGGTGGGGTTAAGGTGGTGGGTGGGGTTGAGGTGGTGGGTGGGGTTGGGGTGGTCAGGGTGGGGCGGAGGTGGTGGGTGGGGTTGATGTGGTGGATGGGGTTGGGGTCCTCAGGGTGGAGTCGAGGCAGCGGGTGGGGTCGGGAGCACCTCGTTGGATGGATCAGCCGCTGTAAAACTCAGGCAGCAGTAATGAACCAGAAGTGGATAAATGTGGAGTAAAAGTATACAACTGATAGTGGCGGCGGCTCGGAGCGGCTCGGAGCGGCTGTGGCGGCGTTTCACCTGGCTTATATTGGCTTCAGGTGTGAACTTTGAAAAGTGGAAAGTGTGTGGGAGTGCTTGGTTTACAAAAATAGCGAGGATTTGTATAGTAGAATGTTGGTAGAGCGTTTGTCCGCTGATCCAAAGGTTGGCGGTTCAAATTTCGACAATGGGTTGAGCGGTCTTGAAGTGGTGCGATCCCAGCTCCCAAGCTCCCACACATGAGTGCTGCCGCTGTGTCCTTGGGCAAGACACTTAACCCCACCTTGCCCCCAGTGTCCATGCACACTGGAAGAGCCGATTGCATCAAGCGACATGGGGCCGTCCTCCTGTGGACCCACCGCCCACGGGGAGGTCCATGGGGGCCGGGGCGCTGTGATCTGGGCAGCGGACCTGGACCTGGACTGATGCCCCTGCCACCCGAAAATATGGAGATAGCGGAAGAAAATGTGAAATGTTAAAAAAATGTATGGATTAGGGCCGTCAGTTTAACGCATTAATTAGATTAATTAATTACACCGCAAATTAACGCATTATAAAAATTAATGCAATTAATTATGAGTGGCAATTCAATGCGCATTTTAAATTTGGCGTGCAGGGCCTTTGAACGGCGAGTTTATTTATAAAAATGTGACGGTAGTTGGTAGAGCGTTTGTCCACTGATCCAAAGGTTGGTGTTTCAAATCCCGCTCTTGACATAAGAAACATCAGTGGTTGAGCGGTCAGATCCACTGACCCACAGGTTGGCAGATGTGATTCCAGCTCCCACAGATGAACGCTGCCGTTGTGTCCTTGGGCAAGACACTTACCCCACCTTGCCCCCAGTGCTTGTGTACACTGGTGTGTGAATGTGTGAGTGGTTCCTTGTTGTAAAGCGTTTTGAGTGCCTTGACGGTGTAAAAGAGCTGTATAAAGATGTGACCATTTACCATTTGTCCCCGGGGGACAAAGGTAAATGGTCACTTGAAGACGCGCCCGTTTCCTTATCCACTGCTCCGCGCGCCGAACCCTTTTCAATATCAACCATAAACTAACTCCCATAACCTCTCCAGCGTGTTCTGCCGCGACTAAGGGTGCATACTTAGAAGCGCCAGTTTTGCCCATCCAAAACACGCTAAAATGTATCGTTCACTTCCCCTCCCTTCTCCCTCCTCCCGTTGTGCGATCTTGCAAACCCGGACACATCCGCACCGGGAGTTTAAATCCTCCAATTTCGCGGGTTCCAGGGGTGATGTGAGCCGTGAGTAATTTACACGGGCAATTATTTGTATTCTCTGTATATTTGAAGCTTTGTATATTATTTATTGACGTTAATGAAAGCGACTGTACGTGCTCACCTTTTGGCACCAGAAATATTCACCATTTAATAGTGGAATGGTGTAAATGAGCTTTAATGAATGTTCTGTAATGTGGGAGGTGAATGGGGGTGTACAGGTGCACTCTGCAGGTCTCAGTCTTGTCTTGGTTACAGTGAAGTGAAGAGAGTGAGCCAAAGACTGAAAGACTTAAAGGGGAAGTCTGCAGTCTTTTCACTGTACACTGTAAAACGTGATGATACATCGCAACAAATGATTCATGTTAACATCACTTAAAAGCAGCAAAAAGTTAATATTGCTTAAGTAGTTAAAGTGACGTGCACTCAATTTTGCCTTGATGTTATAGTCACTCATATAAATCAAGTAGGTATAATGAATTAAGGATTATGGTTTGAGTTATGCCTTGTACAGAATCAACAGCCAATCAGATTGCAGCAGCTCTTTCGAAAAGGACAGAGCGCGAGCAAGCTAGAAACGCCGAGACGAGAGACACCGCTGCACTGCTCTCCACCGACCGAGCCAAGTTACTGTTCGACCAAGTGAAGTCAGCCTCCCTACCATTCACGGAGTCACGTGCCACCGTTTCAGGTTTGTGACATCGCCATTTAAAGCCAAATTAGCTCTGTGCTTATAAACTTGTGTTTGATACTTATTTCGTACGTATTTCGTATTTACGTATTTCGGACGCATACAATGTAAGAAGTAGTTTGCTTCATATCTGGCCATAACCTCTAAAACGTAGTCCACACGCCTTGAGGACACGCTTGCTAGCTACCGAACTATCTTTTGGCTCCGTTTCATGTCGTGAGTCGTGACTGCTTTCAAACATGTAGCACGGGTATTTCGGTAACATGTGGTCTATAAATTAGTTTTCTTCGTATTGTGGCCATAATATTGTCGTAGGTAATGCGACTTCTTGGTGCCAGTTAGCTGCTATCCAGTTTGCTTCAGTGCATGCTCAGTTAGCCACTGGTTTGGCGCCCAAGTTAACTGAGAAATCGTCGAATTGCGATTGCATTTACACAGAGCCCTGCTGTAAATGTTAGTCTAAAGAGCAAACTTAAACTACAAAGCAACTAATGAGAGTTATATAAATGAAGTTATTACCTGATGGTTTGTCGTTCACTGACAGTTAGGGTGACCATTCGTCCGGATTTCGTCCGGACAGTCCGGTTTTAGAGCTGTCTGTCCAGCCGTCTGTCACGTGTCCTCCTTTTTTACATTTTGTCCTCCTTTCGGACCCTCGTCGGCCACCACTGCATAAATCGTCATAAATCCCCACCCATTATTTACACTTGCTACTCTGCGATGTTCGCCGTTTCCCAATTCAGCGAGTGCAGTCCGGGGATCACATGTCCATCTGCGAAATGGAACAGATCCCGCCTCAGCTCAGTGAGCCGTGTGGTCTGCTCCTTGTTCCCTACAGACAAAAATATGATTCTATTGCGACTAGTAATACTTGGAATTGGGACATGGCCAATGTTCCCCCTAATTTTGAATGTGTCTGAGCAAACACACTAACTCCCTGAGCGCTCCTTGGATCCCTGTGTGCGACATTAAAGGAACAGTCCACTATACTTCAATAATGAAATGTGTTCTTCTCTGAATTGAGACAAGCTGATTCTGTACCTCTCTGAGCTTTGTGCGTGCTCCCAGTCAGTCAGACGCGCTGTTACTCCTGTTAGTGTGTAGCTAGGCTCAGCATTGCTGCTGGTATTTTGGGGGGCTAAAGGGAGGGAAGCTATCGATGCAATGTCGAAGCACGCGCAAGGTGTTACTATGCCTAACTGGTCATTTAAGCGTATGTAAACAAGGAAAATGTGAAAGAGTTTGATTGCATCTAGCTTCAGCCCCCAAAAATAGCAGCAGCCATGCTGAGCCTAGCTACATTCTAACAGGAGTAGCAGCGTGTCTGACTGACTGGGAGCACACACAAGGCTCAGAGATGTTCAGATATCATATTTCATTATGGAAGTATGCTGGACTGATCACACCTCCGTAATGACAGGTGACTGCTTCGACTAGTGATACAGTAATACAGTTCATATATCAAGGTGAGCAAGGTCAGCCTTGCTCACCTTAAGGTGTTGCAGTTGGTATCCCTCACAATGGAGGGCCCCAGTCACTGTGGTAGTGACTGGGTTATTCACTAGAGCAATACTGCTGTTCACATTGCCTGGAGAAAAACACAATTTTGATCAGGGTTGTTGTTGTAGAACCTTACAAAGCTCTCCATGTCATAACACTCAACAGGATAATGACGTCCAGCCAACCAGAACTGCAGTCCTGTTTGCCTTGGCCCTATATCTCAAAGAAGATCCGTCTGAGGTTTTCAAGAGCTGCAAGGTATGCTGTTAATTCGTTAATAGCACTTTCAGACCTCCCAATTTTATGTCGTGCTTATAAACATGCTGCAATTTTTTTAACTTAGTCAAACTGTACATGTGCATGTGTACGCGCGCACACATACATATACACACACACAACCTCCCTACAATCTAAATGGTTCTGTTTATGTTCTACACTGTTCAAAAATAAAAGGGAACACCAGAATAATGCGTTGTTATTCCAAGGTACTCATATTTCTGTGAAGTCAGCCTGTTCAGTTTGGAAGCAGCACTGGTTGTGAATCCATTTTGAGTACTGTTTTGCAAATTGAACAGGGAACAGGTAGAATTGAGAGATAATAACCAAACCACCCCTAAGATAGTTATTCTACTATTGGGTGTCCACTGACCTTTTCTGTTTTCATCCTTTCTGGCAGTTTTTGTCTGCCCCTGGCAGTACTATAAGGCAGTGTTTATCACCCACTGAAGTCGCTGATGTCGGAACAAGGTGAGGTGTGGTAAGAAGCTGTGTCTCCCAGCACAGTGTTCTGTGTCCAGAGATTGTAGGTGATACCAGGGGACATACCAGTACACCAGATCACGTGGAGAAGGCCATTGGAGGGGTTTCAACCCAGCAGCGGGATCGCTATCTCCTTTGTACCAGAAGGCGCACGGCAGGAGCGTCGCAATATGAACTTTGCAAGCAACTGTTTGTCATGTTTCTGCCCAAATGATCAGGAACAGACTCCATTAGGAGGGTATGATCCACACGTGGCACCTATGGTTACAGCTAGTTACTGTGGAGTGTGATTTGTGTATGATGGAGAACATGAAAAATTGCATATTCATCATTGCCGCCCAGTGCTCCTCACAAATTATGTTTCAGGCAGTGTGACATTTTCCATGGCATCTTCAGACTCTGTCATGGTTACATATGCTCAGTGTGTACCTGCTTTCATCTGTGAAGAGCACAGGGCACCAGTGGTGAACATGCCAATTTTGATGTTCTCTGGCATGTGCAAATGACACTCCATGGTAATGGGCTGTAACCATAGGCCCTAGGTGTGGTTATCTGGCCCTCATACCCACCTCATGGAGTCTCTTCCTGATCACCTGGGCAGAAATGTGAACAACGGTCGCGTGAAAAAGCTTCTTTTGTGGGGCTCTGGCAGTGCTCTTCCTGTGCCACCTGGTACAAAAAAGAAGATGGCAATCCTGCTGCTGGGTTGGAAACCCTTCTATACGCCCCCCAATCTCCTGGTGTCTCCTGGTATCACCTGCAAGCTCTGGACACTGTGCTGGGAGACATAGCAAGCCTCCTTGCCACACCTCACATTGATATGACCTTACCTGAGCCAGTGAGTAATATACATCATCTCATGATGCCTCCAGGGGTGGGACACTCAGAATGCAAATGTGACCACAACACAGCCATTTAAATTTACATTTGCACAACAATAGGCAACATGGATTCATAATCAGTGCTGCTTCCTAACTAGATGTGCTGATTTCACAGAAGTATGATTAGCCTGGAATAGCAATGCTATTATAGTGCTCTGTTAATTTTTTTGAGCTTTGTAATTACACACATAGTATTATAGTTTTGTAGTGTAGTATTGTAGTTATTATGCACATTTTTAAAGAAATTGGCATTAATTCAAATTCCACTGTACATTGTAATAACTTCTGCATTCTTCTACATTGTTCTCCTTCATTGTTAGGAAGCCGACTTTGAGGAATGCCAAACCGGAGCAGTCACACTCCTTGCACTTACAGAAGAGAATGCATCTGCAGTACAGTTCAACCCGCAGCACGTTACAGTCATCCTGGAAGACCAGGTGGTTCTTTCACACAAATACTGGGCAGAGGCACTCGTTCTTTTGTTTGGCCTGATCTATGCCCTGCACCTAGAGTACCCTTTAAAACTGAAGTGTTTCTTTGAGTTTATTCAGATTGTTCTCCTGAACCTTGATGATGGAAGGCGACAGATTAATCCAAAATTGCAGTCACTCAAGAATGAGTTAGAACTTGGTATTTGAACAGGTCAAACAAAAGTCCCCCTCCTTGAGCCGCCACCTTAACGTGGTGGAGGGGTTTGAGTGCCCGAATGATCCCGGGAGCTATGTTGTCGGGGGCTTTATGCCCCTGGTAGGGTCACCCAAGGCAAACAGGTCCTGGGGGACGGGTCAGACCAAGAGCGGTTCAAAAGCCCATTATGATGAGTATTCAATCGAGGTCAGTTACGTCGCCCGGATCGGCGTCACCGGGGCCCCACCCTGGAGCCAGGCCTGGGGTGGGAGCTCGCGAACGAGCGCCTGGTGGCCGGGCCTTTCCCCATGGGGCCCGGCCGGGCTCAGCCCGAAGGAGCGACGTGGGGCCGTCCTCCCGTGGACCCACCACCCGCAGGAGGATCCATAAGGGCCAGGTGCAGAGAGAGCTGGGCGGCAGCCGAAGGCAGGGGCCTCGGCGACCAGATCTCCGGACATGGAGACTAGCTCTGGGGACATGGAATGTCACCACGCTGGGGGGGAAGGAGCCTGAGCTCGTGCGGGAGGTTGAGCGCTATCGACTAGATATAGTCGGCCTCACCTCCACGCACAGCCTGGGCTCAGGAACCCAACTCCTTGAAGGGGGCTGGACTCTCCATTTCTCTGGCGTTGCCCGCGGGGAACGGCGGCGGGCCGGTGTGGGCCTACTCATTGCCCCACGGCTCAGCCGCTGTGTGTTGGAGTTCACCCCGGTGAACGAGAGGGTCGCGTCCCTGCGCCTTCGGGTCGGGGACAGGTCTCTCACTGTTGTGTCGGCCTACGGGCCGAACAGCAGTGCAGAGTACCGAGTACTGATCTGAACCCGAGTGGTGTTCGGTTATTGGACTTCTGTGCTAGCCACAGTCTGTCCATAACGAACACCATGTTCAAGCACAAGGGTGTCCATCGACTTTGTTGTCGTGTCATCTGACCTCTGGCCGCGTGTCTTGGACACTCGGGTAAAGAGAGGGGCAGAGCTGTCAACCGATCACCACCTGGTGGTGAGTTGGGTCCGCTGGCAGGGGAGGAAGCCGGAAAGACCTGGCAGGCCCAAGCGCGTAGTGAAGGTCTGTTGGGAACGTCTGGCAGAGCCCTCTGTCAGGGGCACCTTCAACTCACACCTCCGGGAGAGCTTCTCCCGGATTCCGGGGGAGGCTGGGGACATAGAGTCTGATTGGGCTCTGTTCTTGGCCTCTATTGTCGATGCGGCCGCCCGTAGCTGTGGCCGTAAGGCCTGTGGTGCCTGTCGCGGCGGCAATCCCCGAACCCGGTGGTGGACACCGGAAGTAAGGGATGCCGTCAGGCTGAAGAAGGAGTCCTATCGGGCCTTGTTGGCTCGTGGGACTCCGGAGGCAGCCGACGGGTACCGGCGGGCTAAGCGTGCTGCAGCCCGGGCGGTGGCAGAGGCAAAAACTCGGAGTTGGGAGGAGTTCGGAGAGGCCATGGAGGAGGACTATCGGACGGCCTCAAAGAAATTCTGGCAAACCGTCCGGCGCCTCAGGAGGGGGAAGCAGTGCTTCACAAACGCTGTTTACAGTGGGGGTGGGGAGCTGTTGACCTCGACTGGGGATGTTGTCGGACGGTGGAAGGAATACTTTGAGGATCTCCTCAATCCCGCCGCCATGTCTTCCGAGGAGGAAGCAGAGGCTGGGGACTCGGGGTCGGACTCACTCATCACCCTGGCTGAAGTCACTGAGGTGGTTGGAAAGCTCCTCGGTGGCAAGGCCCCGGGGGTGGATGAGATCCGTCCTGAGTATCTCAAGTCGCTGGATGTTGTAGGGCTGTCTTGGCTGACACGTCTCTGCAACATCGCGTGGCGGTCGGGGACAGTACCTCTGGACTGGCAGACCGGGGTGGTGGTCCCTCTGTTTAAGAAGGGGGACCGGAGGGTGTGTTCCAACTATCGGGGAATCACACTCCTCAGCCTTCCCGGTAAGGTCTATTCCAGGGTGCTGGAGAGGAGAATTCGACCGATAGTCGAACCTCGGATTCAGGAGGAGCAGTCTGGTTTTCGTCCCGGCCGGGGAACACTGGACCAGCTCTATACTCTCCATCGGGTGCTCGAGGGTGCATGGGAGTTTGCCCAACCAGTCCACATGTGCTTTGTGGATCTGGAGAAGGCATTCGACCGTGTCCCTCGTGGGGTCCTGTGGAGGGTGCTCTGGGAGTACGGGGTTCGGGGCCCTTTGTTAAGGGCTGTTCGGTCCCTGTATGACCGGAGCAGGAGCTGTGTTCGCATTGCCGGTAGTAAGTCGGACCTGTTTCCGGTGCATGTTGGACTCCGCCAGGGCTGCCCTTTGTCACCGGTTCTGTTCATTATATTTATGGACAGAATTTCTAGGCGCAGTCAGGGGCCGGAGGGGATCCGGTTTGGGAACCACAGGATCTCATCTCTGCTGTTTGCGGATGATGTTGTCCTGATGGCTTCATCAAACCGGGACCTCCAATGTGCACTGGGGCGGTTCGCAGCCGAGTGTGAAGCGGCTGGGATGAAAATCAGCTCCTCCAAATCCGAGGCCATGGTTCTCGACCGGAAAAAGGTGGCTTGCCCTCTCTGGGTGGTGGAGAGTCCTTGCCTCAAGTGGAGGAGTTCAAGTATCTCGGGGTCTTGTTCACGAGTGAGGGGAGGATGGAGCGTGAGATTGACAGGCGGATCGGTGCAGCGTCGGCAGTGATGCGGTCGTTGTACCGGACCGTTGTGGTGAAGAGGGAGCTGAGCCAAAAGGCGAAGCTCTCAATTTACCGGTCAATCTACGTTCCTCCCCTCACCTATGGTCATGAGCTTTGGGTAATGACCGAAAGGACGAGATCGCGGATACAAGCGGCCGAAATGAGTTTCCTCCGCAGAGTGGCTGGGCGCACCCTTAGAGATAGGGTGAGGAGCTTGGTCACACGGGAGGAGCTCGGAGTAGAGCCGCTGCTTCTCCACGTGGAGAGGAGCCAGCTGAGGTGGCTCGGGCATCTGTTCCGGATGCCTCCTGGACGCCTCTCTCGGGAGGTGTTCCGGGCATGTCCCACCGGGAGGAGGCCCCGGGGAAGACCCAGGACCTGCTGGAGGGACTATGTCTCCCGGCTGGCATGGGAACGCCTTGGGGTCCCCCCGGAGGAGCTGGAGGAAGTGTCCGGGGTGAAGGAAGTCTGGGAGTCCCTGCTTAGACTGTTGCCCCCGCGACCCGGCCCCGGATAAGCGGAAGAAAATGGATATATGGATGGAAACAAAAGTCAAAACGGGCTGTTGATTGGTTGTTATTGTTACTGCAGAGGTGTAATTTGCATCTCTTTGATAATGTAGCCATAGCATATTTCAGTGTTTTGGGTACTGGCAATGTTCAAAAGTTTAGGAAGAAGAGATTAGGCCAAGATTTTCTGTAATGCTACTTCCATTATGTCTTGTTGCTTAAGACATGTTAAAGTTTTTTTTTCCTTTACCTGTTTCAACGGTATAACTTCGTCTTCAGCAGAGAGTCACATGGATAGTGATGTGTGACATGCTTTTGAATCAGCTGCTGTTGCTGCTGCTGTACATGCGCTCCCACCCCTGGAGACAACTCCAGCGGGAGGTGTGACCGACATATCACCTGATTTTAAAAGCATGTCACACATCAACATCCATGTGACCCTCTGATGAAGCTGGAAGTTTTTTACATGTCTTCAACAAAAGAAGATGAATGACTAGGCTACTGATACTTCATTTTCTGAATGCTGTAGACCAGAGCTGCCCAGTTTGGGGCCCGCTGGCCAAAGTTGGCCCTCAAAGCTTTTTTTTTTTTTTTGGCCTTCCTCCTTTGTTCATCAGTCTTGTTTTTGCTGCTAGTTGGGGTATTTCTATATTAGTTAATGTTTTTATTGGGAAAATATGGTTCATCTGAAACATTTAATGTTATAAAACATGGCACGTATTTATCAGATTCAAGGTGTGCTCCATGTCACGTGTGTTTTTGGCTCGCGGCCCTCTCACTTTGTTCACCTTGGGCCCACCATGGGGAAGAAATTGGACATTCCTGCTGTAGACTGTCAGAATTTTTTTTCTGTTTTTACAACAACAACAAAAACACTACAGAGGTGTAATTTTATGTTTAACATTTTCCTTCATTGCACTGCATCCAAAATGTATTTATTTATTTATTTTTTCGTTCTGTATTCCACATTCATGAAAGGTTTGTTATGTCCGAGTCATGTCTCATGAAACGGTCATGAATGCTTTATGGGTAGTTTATGACATCTGCCATGAATGTTTTATGAAGTGAATGTTATGAGCTGATGTGTTAAGTGTTGCCAGTCTTAATTATTGGTTAGACCTTTACAATACATTCATAGTAGTTGTCTTAAACTACACCTGAAGTATTTATGATTATTTCATGAAATATGACTCAACATTCATTACAAGCCTTTCAGGAATGTTCAAGACTGAACAACGAAAACTAATCAAAATTTGTAAAAAGTCAAAGCAGCATTGCAATATTTATTTAATTACAGGTGAATGCTGTATTGTTTTGAATGCTATATTTTTTTCTATGCATCATTACAAAGAAGGATGTTTGTAACGAAGTACAAAAAATATTAATGGAATTTCATTAAAACATTTTCATTGATCAGTGTTTCCTGTCAAGTTTTCATACCTAAAATAATTCAAGGCAACATGTTTCCTCAAATAGCTTGAGTAGTTAACATCTGAACGTTTGAGTGATAATAACTTCATTTGTACAAGTGGGCCTAAATCATGGAAGGCAAGTCAACATTAAGCAAAATACACAAGTGGTGACAACTCTGGTGTTTAAAGTGTGGTTCACTCAAATGATATGAGTTTAATGTAACTGCATTCAAATAAGTTATCAAACTTAAATGACTCAAGGCAACACGTTTCCTTGAATTATTTGAGTTAAATTTACTTCTCCGGTTTTACAGTGTACCACTGTAAATATTTTTTCAGGCACGTTTGACATCTTTTTGTACAATAAACCACCTAAAAAGCCCCTCCCACTTTACCAACATACCTGAGGCCAAGCAGGTTTGTAGCTCCGCCCCCTTCTGCCAGCTGCTTAAAACAGCTGGGCAGGTGAGTCTGCTCCAGTCAGGGTCCACTGGTCTCTGTGTCACTTCACTCTTCTACATTTCTACATCATTTTACCTTTTTTACTGTTTATTTCTTTTGCAAACACATTTTGCTGAGATGCCTTTGAAAACAGACACTCTGTGCTTACAGAAGCTGGCCCGGATGCCCTACCTGTCCCTCCCCACAGGCCCGCAGTGCCAGGTCACCTACGTCTGGATAAACCCGGCAGGGACACAACCCAAAGCCAAGACCCGGATTCTGGACTCTGAGCCACAAAACCTCCAAGGTCTGCCTCCTACTGCCTCCTCCTGTCCTCCTCCTGTCCTCCTCCTGCCTCCTCCTGCCTCCTCCTGCCTCCTCCTGTCCTCCTCCTGTCCTCCTCCTGCCTCCTCCTGCCTCCTCCTGTCCTCCTACTGCCTCCTCCTGCCTCCTCCTGTCTCCTCATGTCCTCATACTGCCTCCTCCTGTCTCCTCCTGTCCTCCTCCTGCCTCCTCCTGTCCTCCTACTGCCTCCTCCTGCCTCCTCCTGTCTCCTCATGTCCTCATACTGCCTCCTCCTGCCTCTTCCTGTCCTCCTACTGCCTCCTCCTGTCCTCCTCCTGTCCGCCTCCTGCCTCCTCCTGTCCTCCTCCTGTCCTCCTCCTGCCTCCTCCTGTCCTCCTACTGCCTCCTCCTGCCTCCTCCTGCCTCCTCCTGTCTCCTCCTGTCCTCCTACTGCCTCCTCCTGTCTCCTCCTGTCCTCCTCCTGCCTCCTACTGCCTCCTCCTGTCCTCCTCCTGCCTCCTCCTGTCCTCCTACTGCCTCCTCCTGTCTCCTCCTGTCCTCCTCCTGCCTCCTACTGCCTCCTCCTGTCTCCTCCTGTCCTCCTCCTGCCTCCTACTGCCTCCTCCTGTCTCCTCCTGTCCTCCTCCTGCCTCCTCCTGCCTCCTCCTGTCCTCCTACTGCCTCCTCCTGCCTCCTCCTGCCTCCTCCTGCCTCCTCCTGTCCTCCTACTGCCTCCTCCTGTCTCCTCCTGTCCTCCTCCTGCCTCCTACTGCCTCCTCCTGTCTCCTCCTGTCCTCCTCCTGCCTCCTGCCCCCTCCTGCCTCCTCCTGTCTCCTCCTGTCCTCCTCCTGTCCTCCTCCTGTCAACCTCCTGCCTCCTACTGCCTCCTCCTGTCTCCTCCTGTCCTCCTCCTGCCTCCTCCTGTCCTCTTCCTGTCTTTTCCTGTCCTCCTCCTGTCAACCTCCTGTCTCCTCCTGCCTCCTCCTGTCTCCTCATGTCCTCCTCCTGTCCTCCTCCTGCCTCCTCCTGCCTCCTCCTGTCCGCCTCCTGTCTCCTCCTGCCTCCTCCTGTCTCCTCATGTCCTCCTCCTGTCCTCCTTCTGTCTCCTCCTGTCTCCTCCTGCCTCCTCCTGTCCTCCTACTGCCTCCTCCTGTTCTCCTCCTGTCCTCCTCCTGTCCTCCTCCTGTCCTCTTCCTGCCTCCTCCTGTCCACCTCCTGCCTCCTCCTGCTTCCTCCTGTCCTCCTCCTGCCTCCTCCTGCCTCCTCCTGTCCGCCTCCTGCCTCCTCCTGTCTCCCCCTGCCTCCCCCTGTCTCCTCATGTCCTCCTCCTGTCCTCCTTCTGTCTCCTCCTGCCTTCTCCTGTCCTCTTCCTGTCTCCTCCTGCCTCCTCCTGTCTCCTCCTGTCCTCCTCCTGTCCACCTCCTGTCTCCTCTTGTCTCCTCCTGCCTCCTCCTGTCTCCTCCTGTCTCCACCTGCCTCCTCCTATCCTCCTCCTGTCCTCCTCCTGTCCACCTCCTGCCTCCTCCTGTCCTCCTCCTATCCACCTCCTGTCTCCTCCTGCCTCCTCCTGTCTCCTCCTGCCTCCTCCTGTCCTCCTTCTGTCTCCTCCTCTCCACCTCCTGTCTCCTCCTGCCTCCTCCTGTCTCCTCTTGCCTCCTCCTGTCCTCCTCCTGTCCTCCTGTCCACCTCCTGTCTCCTCCTGCCTCCTCCTGTCCGCCTCCTGTCTCCTCCTGCCTCCTCCTATCCTCCTCCTGTCCTCCTCCTGTCTCCTCCTGCCTCCTCCTGCCTCCTCCTGTCCTCCTCCTGTCCACCTCCTGTCTTCTCCTGCCTCCTCCTGTCTCCTCCTGTCTCCTCCTGCCTCCTCCTGTCCTCTTCCTGTCTTTTCCTGTCCTCCTCCTGTCAACCTCCTGTCTCCTCCTGCCTCCTCCTGTCTCCTCATGTCCTCCTCCTGTCCTCCTCCTGCCTCCTCCTGCCTCCTCCTGTCCGCCTCCTGTCTCCTCCTGCCTCCTCCTGTCTCCTCATGTCCTCCTCCTGTCTCCTCCTGTCTCCTCCTGCCTTCTCCTGTCCTCTTCCTGTCTCCTCCTGTCCTCCTCCTGTCCGCCTCCTGCCTCCTCCTGTCCTCCTCCTGTGTCCTCCTGCCTCCTCCTGTCTCCTCATGTCCTCCTCCTGTCATCCTTCTGTCTCCTCCTGTCTCCTGCCTCCTCCTGTCCTCTTCCTGTCTCCTCCTGTCTCCTCCTGTCCACCTCCTGCCTCCTACTGTCCTCCTCCTGTCCACCTCCTGTCTTCTCCTGCCTCCTCCTGTCCTCCTCCTGGCTCCTCCTGCCTCCTCCTGTCCTCCTACTGCCTCCTCCTGCATCCTCCTGCCTCCTCCTGTCCGCCTCCTGTCTCCTCCTGCCTCCTCCTGCCTCCTCCTATCCTCCTCCTGTCCTCCTCCTGTCGACCTCCTGTCTCCTCCTGCCTCCTCCTGTCCTCCTCCTGTCCACCTCCTGTCCTCCTCCTCTCCACCTCCTGTCTCCTCCTGCCTCCTCCTGTCCACCTCCTGCCTCCTCCTGTCTCCTCCTGTCCACCTCCTGTCTCCTCCTGTCCGCCTCCTGTCTCCTCCTGTCTCCTCCTGTCCTCCTCCTGCCTCCTCCTGCCTCCTCCTGTCCTCCTCCTGCCTCCTCCTGTCCTCTTCCTGCCTCCTCCTGTCCTCCTCCTGTCTCCTCCTGCCTCCTCCTGTCCTCCTCCTGCCTCCTCCTCCCTCCTCCTGTCCGCCTCCTGCCTCCTCCTGTCCACCTCCTGCCTCCTCCTGTCCTCCTCCTGCCTCCTCCTGCCTCCTCCTGTCTGCCTCCTGCCTCCTCCTGTCTGCCTCCTGCCTCCTCCTGTCCTCCTCCTGTCCTCCTCCTGTCCACCTCCTGTCTCCTCCTGCCTCCTCCTGTCTCCTCCTGTCCTTCTCCTGTCCTCCTCCTGCCTCCTCCTGTCCTCCTCCTGCCTCCTCCTGTCCGCCTCCTGTCTCCTCCTGTCCTCCTCCTGTCCTCCTCCTGTCCACCTCCTGTCTTCTCCTGCCTCCTCCTGTCTCCTCCTGTCTCCTCCTGCCTCCTGTCCTCCTCCTGTCTCCTCCTGTCAACCTCCTGTCTCCTCCTGCCTCCTCCTGTCCGCCTCCTGTCTCCTCCTGCCTCCTCCTGTCTCCTCCTGCCTCCTCCTGTCTCCTCCTGTCCTCCTTCTGTCTCCTCCTGTCTCCTCCTGCCTTCTCCTGTCCTCTTCCTGTCTCCTCCTGCCTCCTCCTGTCCTCCTCCTGTCCACCTCCTGTCCTCCTCCTCTCCACCTCCTGTCTCCTCCTGCTGCCTCCTGTCTCCTCCTGCCTCCTCCTGCCTCCTCCTGTCCTCCTCCTGTCCTCCTCCTGTCCACCTCCTGTCTCCTCCTGCCGCCTCCTGTCTCCTCCTGCCTCCTCCTGCCTCCTCCTATCCTCCTCCTGTCCTCCTCCTGTCGACCTCCTGTCTCCTCCTGCCTCCTCCTGTCCTCCTCCTGTCCACCTCCTGTCCTCCTCCTCTCCACCTCCTGTCTCCTCCTGCCTCCTCCTGTCCACCTCCTGCCTCCTCCTGTCTCCTCCTGTCCACCTCCTGTCTCCTCCTGTCCGCCTCCTGTCTCCTCCTGCCTCCTCCTGTCCACCTCCTGCCTCCTCCTGTCCTCCTCCTGTCTCCTCCTGTCCTCCTCCTGTCCTCCTCCTCTCCACCTCCTGTCTCCTCCTGCCTCCTCCTGCCTCCTCCTGTCCACCTCCTGCCTCCTCCTGCCTCCTCCTGTCCACCTCCTGCCTCCTCCTGTCCGCCTCCTGTCTCCTCCTGCCTCCTCCTGCCTCCTCCTGTCCACCTCCTGTCTCCTCCTGTCCGCCTCCTGTCTCCACCTGCCTCCTCCTGCCTCCTCCTGTCCACCTCCTGCCTCCTCCTGTCCTCCTCCTGTCCACCTCCTGCCTCCTCCTGTCCTCCTCCTGTCTCCTCCTCCCTCCTCTTCCCTCCTCTTGCCTCCTCCTGTCCGCTCCTGCCTCCTCCTGCCTCCTCTTGCCTCCTCCTGTCCGCTCCTGCCTCCTCCTGCCTCCTCCTGCCTCCTCCTGTCCACTCCTCCCTGCTCCTGCCTGATGTTCCTTTCTTGTCCTCAGATGTTCTTCAGATGTTCCTCAGATGTTCCTCTGTTGTTCTCAGATGTTCTCAGGTGTTCCTCAGATGTTCCTCAGATGTTCCTCAGATGTTCCTGTCTTGTTCTCAGATGTTCCTCAGATGTTCCTCAGATGTTCCTGTCTTGTTCTCAGATGTTCCTCAGATGTTCCTCAGATGTTCCTTAGATGTTCCTGTCTTGTTCTCAGATGTTCCTCAGATGTTCCTCAGATGTTCCCCTCTTGTTCTCAGATGTTCCTCAGATGTTCCTCTCTTGTTCTCAGATGTTCCTCAGATGTTCCTGTCTTGTTCTCAGATGTTCCTCAGATGTTCCTCAGATGTTCCTCTCTTGTTCTCAGATGTTCCTCAGATGTTCATCAGATGTTCCTCTGTTGTTCTCAGATGTTCCTCAGATGTTCCTCTCTTGTTCTCAGATGTTCCTCAGATGTTCCTCTCTTGTTCTCAGATGTTCCTCAGATGTTCCTGTCTTGTTCTCAGATGTTCCTCAGATGTTCCTCAGATGTTCCTCTCTTGTTCTCAGATGTTCCTCAGATGTTCCTCAGATGTTCCTCTGTTGTTCTCAGATGTTCCTCAGATGTTCCTCTCTTGTTCTCAGATGTTCCTCAGATGTTCCTCTCTTGTTCTCAGATGTTCCTCAGATGTTCCTCTCTTGTTCTCAGATGTTCCTCAGTGGGCCTCGACGTACCGGTGGAAGGAGATAAATTATGAGCAGACTCTGGTCCCGGTCCGGATGTTCCGAGACCCGTTCACATTGGATCCGAACAAACTGGTTCTGTGTGAGACCTGGACCTTCGGCGGGACCCCAGCACGTACGAGAAATCTCTGTTTTCACCTACCACCTACGTTTACTTATTCATTTAACCAGCAGACCTAAACCAGGACTAAACCAGGAATACACCAGACCTAAACCAGGACTAAACCAGGACTAAACCAGGACTAAACCAGGACTAAACCAAGACTAAACCAGACCTAAACCAGACCTAAACCAGGACTAAACCCGGTCTAAACCAGGACTAAACCAGGACTAAACCAGGACTAAACCGGGTCTAAACCAGGACTAAACCAGGACTAAACCAGGACTAAACCAGACCTAAACCAGACCTAAACCAGGACTAAATCAGGACTAAACCAGACCTAAACCAGGACTAAACCAGGACTAAACCAGGACTAAACCCGGTCTAAACCAGGACTAAACCAGACCTAAACCAGACCTAAACCAGGACTAAACCAGGACTAAACCAGGACTAAACCAGGACTAAACCCGGTCTAAACCAGGACTAAACCAGACCTAAACCAGGACTAAACCAAATCTAAACCAGACCTAAACCAGGACTAAACCCGGACTAAACCAGACCTAAACCAGGACTAAACCAGGACTAAACCAAACCTAAACCAGGACTAAACCCAGTCTAAACCAGGACTAAACCAGGACTAAACCAGGACTAAACCAAGACTAAACCAGACCTAAACCAGACCTAAACCAGGACTAAACCAGGACTAAACCCGGTCTAAACCAGGACTAAACCAGGACTAAACCAGGACTAAACCAGACCTAAACCAGGACTAAACCAGGACTAAACCAGGACTAAACCCGGTCTAAACCAGGACTAAACCAGGACTAAACCAGACCTAAACCAGACCTAAACCAGGACTAAACCAGGACTAAACCAGACCTAAACCAGACCTAAACCAGGACTAAACCAGGACTAAACCCGGTCTAAACCAGGACTAAACCAGGACTAAACCAGGACTAAACCAAATCTAAACCAGACCTAAACCAGGACTAAACCAGGACTAAACCCGGACTAAACCAGGACTAAACCAGGACTAAACCCGGTCTAAACCAGATCTAAACCAAGACTAAACCAGGTCTAAGCCAGATCTAAACCAGGACTAAACCAGGACTAAACCAGGTCTAAACCAGGACTAAACCAGGTCTAAGCCAGATCTAAACCAGAACTAAACCAGGACTAAACCAGGATTAAACCCGGTCTAAGCCAGATCTAAACCAGGACTAAACCAGGACTAAACCAGGACTAAACCAGGTCTAAACCAGGACTAAACCAGGTCTAAACCAAGACTAAACCAGGTCTAAGCCAGATCTAAACCAAGACTAAACTAGGTCTAAGCCAGATCTAAACCAGGACTAAACCAGGAGTAAACCAGGACAAAACCAGGTCTAAACCAGGACTAAACCAGGTCTAAGCCAGATCTAAACCAGAACTAAACCAGGACTAAACCAGGACTAAACTCGGTCTAAGCCAGATCTAAACCAAGACTAAACCAGGTATAAGCCAGATCTAAACCAGGACTAAACCAGGACTAAACCAGGACTAAACCAGGTCTAAACCAGGACTAAACCAGGTCTAAGCCAGATCTAAACCAGAACTAAACCAGGACTAAACCAGGACTAAACCCGGTCTAAACCCGGTCTAAACCAAGACTAAACCAGGTCTAAGCCAGATCTAAACCAGGAATAAACCAGGTCTAAACCAGGTCTGGTTTACTGGCTAGCTCAACTGGTAAAGTCAATTGACTTTCACCTGGGGAACCTGGGTTCGAATCCCCCCCGGCAATGGCCAGTGTGGGTCCTGGTGCAAGACCGTCCACGGTACTTCCCCCCGGCACTGCCCCCCGGTGCTGTCCCCCGGTACTGCCCCCCGGTACTGCCCCCCGGTACTTACCCCCCGGTACTTCCCCCCGGCACTGCCCCCCTGGTACTGCCAAGACTAAACCACTGGTCTAAACCCGTTTTAAACCCGATCTAAACCCGATCTAATCCCGGTGTAAACCCGGTTTAAACCCGGTGTAAACCCAGTCTAAACCCGGTGTGTTGTGCTGTTTGGTGCAGCGGGGAACGCGAGGTCGGAGTGTGTGGAGGTGATGGAGGCTGTGAAGGACCAAAAGCCCTGGTTTGGGTTTGAACAGGAGTATCTGCTCCAGACTCAGGAGGGACTGCCTTTTGGATGGGCCACCACCTTCCAGGAGAACGGAGGTACGTCCACTGTTCCTATGGCGACGGGGACACTGTTCCTATGGGGACGGGGACACTGTTCCTATGGGGACGGGGACACTGTTCCTATGGCGACGGGGACACTGTTCCTATGGGGACGGGGACACTACACAGTCTACAGGTTGTGCAGATGAGGTGATTGAGCATTACGTATGTGAGGTTGCGTGAAAAGTCCCTCAGTCGTCCAGGTAGAATCCATGATCAAAGAAGAAGTTCAATTTGTCAACTGGACAAAGTTTGTTTGGTTGAAAACGTTTCGCCGCTCATCCGAGAGGCTTCTTCAGCTCTCAGTTGAAAACGTTTCGCCGCTCATCCGAGAGGCTGAAGTTTGAACTTTATGTGAGGTTGTAAAAGCTCCAAATAGCAGAATACAACTCAGGTCTATAAGAAGTTCAAAAACAAGAAAAACATGTCAGACCACAAGAAACACATCGAAACTAAGAAAAACAAATTGAAATGAAACAGTTTACACAGAGGCACCCACAGGCACGTCAGACACAGCAGTGCCTACAGTCCACGACACTGTCCATTATCCCACATTAACTTTGTACATGTATGAACGTATGCATATATGGAATAAAAAATCTGATAATAAAACCAGAATCAAAATTAAAGTTCAAACTTCAAAGTCAGCTTTACTGTCAAAAACCATATGTACAGGTACAGCCACACACAGGATTTGAAATTGCAGCGCCCCCTAGGCCCACAGTGAACATAAAACATGTGATAAACAAGACAATAAACACCATCACTAAAACATCACATATACCTGTAGCAAAAGTACAAAAGGCTTGTGTATAATACCAATAAGTAAAACACACAATGTGGAGCGGAATAAAGCTCAAATGTGTCATTTAAGCAGCAGTGTCATTTAAGCAGCAGTGTCAGTGTCATTTAAGCAGTGTCAAAGTGACAATTAAGCATCAGTGTGATTTGGAGAGAGTTGAGCATCCTGACAGCTTGGTGGATGAAGCTGTCTTTCAGTCTGCTGGTCTTGGCCCTGAGGCTCCTCAGTCTCCTTCCTGATGGCAGCAGACTGAAGAGGCAGTTGGGTGGGTGGGTGGGATCACCCAGAGGGCTTTGCGGGTGAGGCGGGTGCGGTAGATGTCCTGCAGGGAGGGGAGAGAGACACCCACGATTCTCTCAGCTGCTCTCACTACTCGGTGTAGCTTTTTCCGGCAGGACACGGTGCAGGTGCCATACCACACAGTGATGCAGCTGGTGAGGATGTGACCTATGGTGCCTCTGTAGAAGGTGCTCATGATGGAGCTGGGGCTCTGGCTCTCTTCAGCTTGTGGAGGAAGTAGAGTCGCTGTTGGGCTTTACTGGCCAGTGATGCAGTGTTCTTTGACCAGGAGAGGTCCTCAGAGATATGCACACCCAGGAACTTGGTGCTGCTCACTCTCCACAGCAGCCCCGGTGATGGTGAGGGGGGCGTGCTGTGTGTGTGCTCTCCTGAAGTCTACCACAATCTCCTTTGTCTTCTCCACGTTCAGGGAGAGGTTGTTGTTACTGCATCACTTGACCAGGCGGCTCACCTCGCTCCTATAGTGAATCTCATTGTCGTCGCTGATGTGACTGACACAGTCGTATCATCCGCAAACTTGATGAAGAGGTTGGAGCTGTGTGACGGTGTGCAGTCGTGGGTCAAACTTGATGAAGAGGTTGGAGCTGTGTGACGGTGTGCAGTCGAGGGTCAAACTTGATGAAGAGGTTGGAGCTGTGTAACGGTGTGCAGTTGTGGGTCAAACTTGATGAAGAGGTTGGAGCTGTGTGACGGTGTGCAGTCGTGGGTCAGCAGAGTGAAGAGGAGGGGGCTCAGCATACATCCTTGGGGAGCCCCAGTGTTCAGTGTGATGGTGCTGGAGGTGTTGCTACCGACCCGTACTGCCTGCGGTCTTCCTGTCAGGAAATCCAGTACCAGTTGCACATGGAGGTGTTGATCTCCAGCTTGTCTAGTTTGAGTCTGAGTTGCTGGGGGACGACTGTGTTGAAGCGGAACTGAAGTCAGTGAACAGCATTCTAACATATGAGTCTCTGGTGTCCAGGTGTGTGAGGGGGTGACTGGAGGGCTGTGGAGATTGCATCATCGGTCAAGCGGTTAGACCGGTATGCAAATTGAAATGGGTCCAGGGTGGAGGGGAGAGAAGTCTTGATGTGTTGCGTGACGAGCTGTTTGAAGCGTTTCATGAGGATGGGGGTGAGCGGACGGTAGTCGTTAAGGCCAGATGGAGATGAGGGGATGATGGTGGAGGTCTTGAGGCATGTGGGGACGACAGCCTGGCTCAGAGATGTGTTGAAGATGTCCGTAAAGACCTCTGTGAGTTCCGCAGCACAGTCTCTCAGTACATGACCAGGGATGTTGTCCGGTCCCAGGGCTTTACGTGCGTTGAACCTGCTGAGGGATCTCCTCACGCTGTCCGGGGACAGTGTCAGCACCTGGTCACCGGGAGGGGGTGGAGTCTTCTGTGCCGGGGTGCTGTTGTCTGCCTCAAATCGAGCAAAGAACTCGTTCAGCTCGTTTGGCAGGGAGATGGAGCTGTCGGCAGTCTGTGGCTTGTAGTCCATTAGTCTGTATCCCCTGCCACAGACTCGGCGTGTCTCTGTTGTCGTGGAAGTGCTGTACGATCTTCCTAGAGTCTCTCTGATGCCACGTGACAGGTTTGCCCTCGCTGTCCTTAGGCCCACCTCGTCTCCAGCTCTGAAGGCAGCATTCCTCACCCTCAGCAGCCTGTAGACCTCCCCTGTGAGCCATGGCTTCTGCCCGAACAGTGATGGTCCTGGTGTCTGTGACATCATCAGTGCACTTTGAGATGTCGGCAGTTACAGTCTCTGTATATTCCTGTAGATTTATGGTGTTGTCATCGGTGGCAGCCTGTTTGAATATCTCCCAGTCTGTGGTGGAGAAGCAGGACCCTCTGGACATAGAATGATCTGGAGCTGATCAGAACACGGATAAGAGCACAGAGACTAGTATACCCCATGGACCTGGTTAGACCTGGTTTAGACCTGGTTTAGACCTGGACCACTGCGGGATTACACAGATATAAGGACACATGGGAATAGAAAAGAAAGTTCTATTGTTTAATGTGGAAAATCACAGTCTATCGTCTAAAGAAAGAGGGTTTTTTATTCTCATCATGGAATCAGTATTGAGAATCGAGTGAAAATCAAGTTTGAAATGTTTGTATCATGAGACTATACTATATATATCGTACCTCCCCTCAGCATCCTTCTACTCTTGTGTTTAAAAGGACTAGATTAGGCTAAATCTTCTGTCAAACTGAAAACACTCTGTTCCACCTTGTGATGTCATCATGTGGTGATACAGGAAGTGCTCCACTGTGTTTCTAAACTCCACACACCTTCACTAGAATCATTTGGATCATTTCAGTCCTGGTTTAGACCTGGTTTAGACCTGGTTCAGTCCTGGAGTCGCCGATCTCTCCTGAACTAAAGGTAAAAGTTCACTGTTCACTTGATGACATCACGAGGTGGAACAGAGCGTTTGGAGCTTTGGAGATGTTACAGACGAATAATAAAGAGTTCCTCAAACATGAGAATGAAACAAACATGACTCCAGGTGTGTTTTTGAGGAGGAACACTAGAACGTGACTGAAAGCTCAGGGTCAGTTTGTCATTCTGTCGGAGATTTAAATGCAGCAGGTTTAACAGTTCATCAGGAGGCTGACCACTCTGCCGCTCTGCCCACAGGTGCGTCCGCTCAGGTGGCGCTCGTAAAGGTCTTCGGTCGAGATGTGGTCATCAGCCACTGTAACGCGTGCCTGTACGCCGGGGTGAAGATCGCAGGGACCGCAGGAGAGGCCATACCTGCGCAGGTGACACCACGTCTGCCCAATGTCATTTCCTCGTCACAAACCTCTCTCAAACTGAAAACACTCTGTTCCACCTTGTGATGTCATCATGTGGTGATACAGGAAGTGCTCCACTGTGTTTTTAAACTCCACACACCTTCACTAGAATCATTTGGATCATTTCAGTCCTGGAGACGCCGATCTCGACTGAACTAAAGGTAAAAGGAGCTGTTCACTTGATGACATGACGAGGTGGAACAGAGCGTTTGGAGCTTTGGAGAGACTTCAGCTCTGGTTCTGTCTGTGACAGAGGGAACAAGGAAGAAACTACGCTTAGCTAGGCCAGTGGAGGTCTCTGTAGGTCTCTGTAGGCCAGTGGAGGTCTTTGTAGGTCTCTGTAGGTCAGTGGAGATCTCTGTAAGCTTAAGCCTTTATTGGTCTCACACACAATGACACACAGGAGAAATTTGAGCAGTGAGCAGCCATCTTTTTCGGCGCCCGGGGGGCAGTACCGTGAAGGGTCTTGCCCAAGGACCCACACTGGTTAGCTCATTGCCCGGGGGGGATTTGAACCCACAACCCCCAGGGGAAAGTCACTGACTTACCAGTTGAGCTAACCAGCCGACAGTGTAGGACAGTGGAGGTCTCTGTAGGTGTGGTCCAGGACAGTGGAGTGTCTGCAGTGTCTGCAGTGTCTGCAGTGTCTGCAGTGTCTGCGGTCAAACCTCAGGGGCAGTGAGAGCTCTACAGCACTGAGGCCAAGATCAGACTCAGGGAGAACATGTCCACACAGAGGGACCCTCCTGCTGTGAGACTTAGGGAGAACATGTCCACACAGAGGGACCCTCCTGCTGTGAGACTCAGGGAGAACATGTCCACACAGAGGGACCTTCCTGCTGTGAGGCTCAGGGAGAACATGTCCACACAGAGGGACCCTCCTGCTGTGAGGCGTGGGTGCTTCTCACTCACTGTGGGGTCCTGTTGCAGTGGGAGTACCAGGTGGGTCCCTGTGAAGGCCTGGAGCTGGGGGACCACACGTGGATGGCGCGGTACATCCTCCATCGAGTGTGTGAGGACTTTGGGGTGGTGCCCACCTTCGACCCGAAGCCTGTGGAGCACGCGTACTGGGCGAGCGGCGGGCACATGAACTTCAGCACGGAGAGCATGCGGGCAGAGGGGGGCATCACGTGAGTGCTCACAGAGTCACAGCTGCCCCGGGCAGCCCAAGCATGTATGTACATAAGTTTGTGTTTTGTTTTTCCACAGACACATCCACGCGGCGATTGAGCGCCTTTCCCGACGGCACATGGAGCACATGGCGGTGTACGGCAGCCAGAGGAACAGAATGCGTCTGAGCGGGAAGGTGGTCTACTCTAAGTACGACGAGTTCACATCAGCGACTGGAGATCGTTTCTGCAGCGTGCGCATCCCCGGGGAGGTGCATCGCGAGGGGCGGGGCTACCTGGAGGACCGTCGCCCCTCCGCAGACTGTGACCCTTACCTGGTCTGCAAGGCCCTGGTCCAGACCTGCATACCGCCCCCTAGTGAGTGCAAAGAGCAGGTGTCACAGTGCGTCGTCTGAAGAGTCCACACTGTGAAACAGCGCGGTTTTATCAAACTTCACCACAAGTGTTTCACATCCACAGTAAAACCAGAAAAGAGGTCCTCCAGAGAGGTCTTCCTCAGAGAGGACCTCCTCACAGTTTGCCTCCAGAGAGGTCCTCCAGAGAGGTCCTCTTCAGAGAGGACCTCACTGAGGTCTAATTTTTTGTTTAGTTTTCTTGACCTGTTAAAATGTGTTTCAATAAAACTGTTTGAAAATCTCTTTCTCTGATTTTTACACTGGTTCAGTGTGAACACGAGGCAGAGCTGAGCATATAAAACATTTAACATGTATAAAACATTTAACATGTATAAAACATATAACATGTATAAAACATTTAACATGTATAAAACATATTTAACATGTATAAAACACATTTAACATGTATAAAACATTTAACATGTATAAAACATTTAACATGTATAAAACATATTTAACATGTATAAAACATATTTAACATGTATAAAACATTTAACATGTATAAAACATTTAACATGTATAAAACATATTTAACATGTATAAAACATATTTAACATGTATAAAACAGTTAATATGTATAAAACATATTTAACATGTATAAAACATATTTAACATGTATAAAACATTTAACATGTATAAAGCACATTTAACATGTATAAAACATTTAACATGTATAAAACATATTTAACATGTATAAAACACATTTAACATGTATAAAACACATTTAACATGTATAAAACACATTTAACATGTATAAAACATATTTAACATGTATAAAACATATTTAACATGTATAAAACATTTAACATGTATAAAACATTTAACATGTATAAAACATATTTAACATGTATAAAACATTTAACATGTATAAAACATTTAACATGTATAAAACATATTTAACATGTATAAAACATATTTAACATGTATAAAACAGTTAATATGTATAAAACATATTTAACATGTATAAAACATATTTAACATGTATAAAACATTTAACATGTATAAAGCACATTTAACATGTATAAAACATTTAACATGTATAAAACATATTTAACATGTATAAAACACATTTAACATGTATAAAACACATTTAACATGTATAAAACATTTAACATGTATAAAACATATTTAACATGTATAAAACATATTTAACATGTATAAAACATTTAACATGTATAAAGCACATTTAACATGTATAAAACATTTAACATGTATAAAACATATTTAACATGTATAAAACATATTTAACATGTATAAAACATTTAACATGTATAAAACACATTTAACATGTATAAAACATATTTAACATGTATAAAACACATTTAACATGTATAAAACACATTTAACATGTATAAAACATATTTAACATGTATAAAACATATTTAACATGTATAAAACATATAACATGTATAAAACATATTTAACATGTATAAAACATATTTAACATGTATAAAACACATTTAACATGTATAAAACATATTTAACATGTATAAAACACATTTAACATGTATAAAACATTTAACATGTATAAAACACATTTAACATGTATAAAACATTTAACATGTATAAAACACATTTAACATGTATAAAACATATTTAACATGTATAAAACATATTTAACATGTATAAAACATTTAACATGTTTTAAACATATTTAACATGTATAAAACATATTTAACATTTATAAAACACATTTAACATGTTTAAAACATATTTAACATGTATAAAACATATTTAACATGTATAAAACACATTTAACATGTATAAAACATATTTAACATGTATCAAACATTTAACATGTATAAAACATATTTAACATGTATAAAACATATTTAACATGTATAAAACATTTAACATGTATAAAACACATTTAACATGTATAAAACATATTTAACATGTATAAAACATTTAACATGTATAAAACACATTTAACATGTATAAAACACATTTAACATGTATAAAACACATTTAACATGTATATTTAACATGTATAAAACATATTTAACATGTATAAAACACATTTAACATGTATAAAACATTTAACATGTATAAAACATATTTAACATGTATAAAACATTTAACATGTATAAAACATATTTAACGTGTATTTAACATGTATAAAACACATTTAACATGTATAAATCTATCCGGCTGGTTAGCTCAACTGGTAAGTCATGGACTTTCCCCCTGGGGTTGTGGGTTCAAATCCCCCCCGGGCAATGAGCTAACCAGTGTGGGTCCTTGGGCAAGACCCTTCACGGTACTGCCCCCCGGGCGCCGAAAAAGATGGCTGCTCACTGCTCCTGAAAAAAGGATGGGTCAAATTTCTCCCGTGTGTCACTGTGTGTCATTGTGTGTGAGACCAATAAAGGCTTAAGCCTAAGCCTTAATAAAACATATTTAACATGTATAAAACATTGAACATGTATAAAACACATTTAACATGTATAAAACATATTTAACATGTATAAAACATTTAACATGTATAACACATACTTAACATGTATAAAACACATTTAACATGTATAAAACATATTTAACATGTATAAAACATTTAACATGTATATTTAACATGTATAAAACACATTTAACATGTATAAAACACATTTAACATGTATAAAACATTTAACATGTATAAAACACATTTAACATGTATAAAACATTTAACATGTATAAAACACATTTAACATGTATAAAACACATTTAACATGTATAAAACATATTTAACATGTATAAAACATTTAACATGTATATTTAACATGTATAAAACACATTTAACATGTATAAAACACATTTAACATGTATAAAACATTTAACATGTATAAAACACATTTAACATGTATAAAACACATTTAACATGTATAAAACATATTTAACATGTATAAAACATTTAACATGTATAAAACACATTTAACATGTATAAAACATATTTAACATGTATAAAACACATTTAACATGTATAAAACACATTTAACATGTATAAAACATTTAACATGTATAAAACACATTTAACATGTATAAAACACATTTAACATGTATAAAACATAT
>JAVJIX010000019.1:8957500-9115000 GCA_036785185.1 Paratrypauchen microcephalus | reverse complement strand
TCTGCTCGAGGAGAACCTCCTGAACTCCGACAGTCACACAGTCACTGACCTCCTGCTGTTTCTGTTTCTCTTTTATCATGTGTTTGTCTCGTACGAATGTGCCACAATCGTGAAAAATAAACTTCTTTGAATTCTGTTTCAGATCATCCAGAAGATCCGAGTTCACCGGAGCGAGATGGACATGACCCCGACGCAGATCTGTGACCGAATCTTTGAGCTGGTCGATCAAAACCACGATGGTACGAGTCTGATACTACTACTAATACTGCTACTAATACTACTACTACTGCTACTACTACTACAACAACTGCTACTACTACTACTACTACTACTACTACTACTGCTACTAATACTACTAATACTACTACTACTGCTACTAGTACTACTAATACTAATACTAGAGGGAGTGCAGGTGTTTGTGCTCCTTGGTGAGGAGGTTGTGGGTTGAAGGTGTATCTGTGGTTGAAGGTGTATCTGTGGTTGAAGGTGTGTCTGTGGGTTGAAGGTGTGTCTGTGGTTGAAGGTGTGTCTGTGGGTTGAAGGTGTGTCTGTGGTTGAAGGTGTATCTGTGGTTGAAGGTGTGTCTGTGGGTTGGTGTATCTGTGGTTGAAGGTGTGTCTGTGGTTGAAGGTGTATCTGTGGTTGAAGGTGTATCTGTGGTTGAAGGTGTATCTGTGGTTGAAGGTGTGTCTGTGGGTTGAAGGTGTATCTGTGGTTGAAGGTGTATCTGTGGTTGAAGGTGTGTCTGTGGGTTGAAGGTGTGTCTGTGGTTGAAGGTGTGTCTGTGGGTTGAAGGTGTATCTGTGGTTGAAGGTGTATCTGTGGTTGAAGGTGTGTCTGTGGGTTGAAGGTGTGTCTGTGGTTGAAGGTGTATCTGTGGTTGAAGGTGTATCTGTGGTTGAAGGTGTGTCTGTGGGTTGAAGGTGTATCTGTGGTTGAAGGTGTATCTGTGGTTGAAGGTGTGTCTGTGGGTTGAAGGTGTGTCTGGGGTTGAAGGTGTGTCTGTGGGTTGAAGGTGTGTCTGTGGTTGAAGGTGTATCTGTGGTTGAAGGTGTGTCTGTGGTTGAAGGTGTGTCTGTGGGTTGAAGGTGTGTCTGTGGTTGAAGGTGTATCTGTGGTTGAAGGTGTGTCTGTGGGTTGAAGGTGTATCTGTGGTTGAAGGTGTATCTGTGGTTGAAGGTGTGTCTGTGGGTTGAAGGTGTATCTGTGGTTGAAGGTGTATCTGTGGTTGAAGGTGTGTCTGTGGGTTGAAGGTGTGTCTGTGGTTGAAGGTGTATCTGTGGTTGAAGGTGTGTCTGTGGGTTGAAGGTTTGGTTGAAGGTGTGGTTGAAGGTGTATCTGTGGTTGAAGGTGTATCTGTGGTTGAAGGTGTGTCTGTGGTTGAAGGTTTGTCTGTGGTTACAGGTCAGATCACCCTGGCGGAGTTCATGGAGGGCGCTCAGAAGGACGAGTGGGTGATGAAGCTCCTGAAGCTGGACGTGAACGCCTCAGGATGGGTCATTCAGAACTGTGGAGGAAAACTGCCCTGAAACAGAAAACGCAAAACTTTTATTCCATTCTTCCTCTAGACCAGGGCAGTGGTCTTCCTCGGTGGTCTTTCTCAGTGGTCTTTCTCAGCAATCTTCCTCGGCGGTCTTCCTCAGCTGTCTTCCTCGGCGGTCTTCCTCGGCGGTCTTCCTCTGCGTTCTTCTTCAGCGTTCTTCCTCGCCGGTTTTCCTCGGCGGTCACGTGATGTTGCTGTGACGTGATTGGTCAGCTGATTTAAACCGGTTTCGGTGCGGTCTTCCTTCTGATGAACGCAGGACGACAGCGCCCCCTGCAGGGCCGCCTCTTCAGGACAGAGACTGAAAAAACCCACGTCCTGGTTTAAAGCTCCTCACACAAACCAGACACGTTCTGATGTCCTGGTTCAGAACTGGTTTAGACCTTGTTTAGTCCTGGTTTAGTCCTGGTTTAGTCCTGGATCAGACCTGGTTTAGTCCTGGTTTAGGCCCAGTTTAATCCTGGTTTAGGCCTGGTTTAGTCCTGGTTTGTGTCAGGGGGGGAAAACTTAATCTGAAAAAAGGATCATTTAAAATAAAAGTAGAACAAGAACCTCACGGACCTCCACAAGTACAAGTACAAATACAAGTACAGGTACAAGTACAAATACAAGTACAGGTACAAGTACAAATACAGGTACAGGTACAAGTACAAATACAGGTACAAGTACAGTGGTCCCTGGTTTATCACGGGGGTTAAGTTCCAGAAATAACCCGCAATAAGAGAAATCTGTGAAATAGGACAACTTTATATTTTACAATTATTCTACATGTTTTAAGGCTGTAAACATTATACACTTTTCTCATACTGGAATTAACTTTTTCTCACATTTCGCTCTCGTTTAAACAAACTTTCGTAGATTTTCAACAAAATGTATTAATAGTGAAGTGTGGGGGGGGGGCACGGCTCCGGGAGCCCCACCGGACGCGTGAGGGGAGCGGAGACATGAGTCACTGGATCCGCAGGAAGCACCGCGCTCATCCAACGGCACTGCCACGTCCCGGGACGCGACGCGCACCAACCCCTTGGAGAAGTGCACGACACGTGCACCCCTCATCGTGGTCAAATCAATGACAGAGCAGCACGACCGGCGCGAGGCCACGCGTACACCGGGGCTGTGAGCACGAGATCGAACCGCGGCACCCAGACCGCGTCCTCTCAGCCCGAGCCACAAACCGAACACGCACAAACGAAGAGCCGCACGAAACCAGCAAAGAGCCACACGGGAGTGATTTAATCCTGGTTTAGACCTGGTCCAGTCCCGGTTTCGTCCAGGTCTAGACCTGGTCCAGTGCTGGTTTTGTCCAGGTATAGACCTGGTTTAGTTCTGGTATAGCCCCGCCCACCCCCCCCCCCCCCCCCCCCCGCGTCCCCCATCTATCAATCGTCAAAGCTCTACAGTTTCTTAGCCAATCAGGACGCAGAACACAATGTTACACAATGTTTACTAAAAAAAAAAATCAGCGAAACGGCGATGCCGCGAACAGTGAACCGCAATAGAGCGAGGGACCAGTGTACAAATACAAATACATGTACAAGTACAAGTACACAGAAGTACTGCAGTCTTTTGGACCTGAAGCAGCTCCAGGCCCGTCTCCTGGACTCTGGACTCTCGTTTTTGGGCCCTGTTGATTTCTGGGTCAATTTTTTTATTTTAAGAGTTATTTTTGTGGAAATCTGCCGCTCTGGGTTTATTCATGTGGAAAATGCAGTAAATATTTGTAAATGTTTGTATTTGTGTGAAAAGTTCTGTTTTTATGATGGAAGCCACAAAACACACAGGAGCAGAGTGAGTCCTGGTTTAGTCCTGGTTTAGTCCTGGTTTTGTCTCGGTTTAGTCCTGGTTTAGTCCTGGTTTTGTCCTGGTTTTGTCCTGGCTGTGTCCTGGTTTAGACCTAGTTTAGACCTGGTTTTGTCCTGGTTTAGTCCTGGATTAGACCTGGTTTAGTCCTGGTTTAGACCTGGTTTAGACCTGGTTTATCTTGATTTAAAAGCAGAACTTTCTCTTTTTCTTTTTCTGCCACAAACCTGAAATGTGCTTTAAAGTAAAACAAGGAAACAGCTGGAGAAAATAAAAGAGTCAAATATAAAAGAGAAAATAATAAAATAAGGTGTTAGAATAGAAATAGACTTTTGAATTTAAAAGTACAAATACACAAATATGCAGTACAACAGAGTAAAAAAGTATTGTTGAAGTGTTTTGGATGAAAATGTTCTTTTAAATCTTTAGGATTTTTTCTTGAGTTTCCAAACTATCTGAAAAGTTTTGCTTTGAGTATTTACTAATGTGTACATTGTGTCTCCATGGTAACCGCTAAACATTCCGCCATAGAGATTCATGTAGAACTCCCCCAGTGTGACGCCACTGTGAAGTATCAACAGGCCCATACCTGCAGGTCCTGAAAGATCCAGAACACTCTGGTCCTGATCTGGTCTTGGTTCAGTCCTGGCCCTGGCCCTGGCCCTGGCCCTGGCCCTGGCCCTGGCCCTGGCCCTGGCCCTGGCCCTGGCCCTGGTCCTGGCCCTGGCCCTGGCCCTGGCCCTGGCCCTGGCCCTGGCCCTGGCCCTGGCCCTGGCCCTGGCCCTGGCCCTGGTCCTGGTCTTGGTCTGGTCCTGGTCTGGTCCTGGTCTTGGTTTGGTCCTGGTCTGGTCTTTATCCTGGTTTGGTCCTGGTCTGGTCTAGAACATGTTTTTGTCAAACCTGCGTTGCCATTTTGTCTTTGTTAAGTTTTTGTGTTTTTGCCAATAAATAATTTTTAATAAGAAAATTGTGAATGTTCTGAGTTTAGAGGAGAAACACCTCAGGATCAGACTGAGGTCTCATCATCAGGAGAAACACCTCAGGATCAGACTGAGGTCTCATCAGGAGAAACACCTCAGGGTCAGACTGAGGTCTCATCAGGAGAAACACCTCAGGATCAGACTGAGGTCTCATCAGGAGAAACACCTCAGGGTCAGACTGAGGTCTCATCAGGAGAAACACCTCAGGGTCAGACTGAGGTCTCATCAGGAGAAACACCTCAGGGTCAGACTGAGGTCTCATCAGGAGAAACACGTGGTTTGTTTGGACTCCTGTCACAGCCTGAGCTCCTCGAAGTTCTTCTGCAGGACTGGACCTGGTCAGGGGGCCACAGACAGCTGTGGCTGTACAGGTAGAATTCATGATAAAAGGAGAAATTCAATTTGTCAACTGGACAAAGTTTGTTTGGTCGAAAACGTTTCGCCACTCATCCGAGAGGCTTCGTCAGTTCTGGTTCTAGTGCTGGTTAGACCCTGTTTATATCTAGCTGCAGGGATTTTCACTTGTATCCCCACAGCTGTAGCGGTCGAAGCAGCGAGAAGGAGTTTACTACAGGATTCCAAGCTAGAAGAGAGAACCAAACTTTCACCTAACCCAAATCTGCCAACTGCTGGAAATTTGTCTGAATACCACCTATTTCCAGTTCAGAGGGAACTTTTACAGGCAGATCCACGGCTGTGCGATGGGCTCACTGGTCTCCCCTATCATGGCTAATTTATACATGGAACAATTTGAACAGAGTGCCTTAGCTTCATATCCAGGCTCTCCTCCCACACACTGGTTTCGTTATGTGGATGATAATTTTTCAAAAATCAAAATTCAAGATTTGGAACCTTTTACTGCACATATCAATTCTGTAGATCCTAATATCAAATTCACCCGTGAAGATGCCAAGGATAACACATTGGCGTTCTTAGATTGTGCAGTAACGATAGGAGGAGACCGGCGACTCCAAGTAGAAGTCTTCAGGAAGCCCACACACACAGACCAATACCTGCTTTTTGATTCACACCACCCACTGCAGCACAAACTGGGAGTTATTCGGACATTACAACACAGGGCCCAAGTGGTTCCCACAAGCACAGAGGGTAAGGAGAAAGAAGAATAACATGTGCAGGAAGCCCTCTCTGTTTGTGGATATCCTAAATGGGCTGTC
The DNA here is from genome assembly GCA_036785185.1 of Paratrypauchen microcephalus. Classification (NCBI taxonomy): domain Eukaryota; kingdom Metazoa; phylum Chordata; class Actinopteri; order Gobiiformes; family Gobiidae; genus Paratrypauchen; species Paratrypauchen microcephalus. The sequence continues at coordinate 9,109,502 of JAVJIX010000019.1, read as the reverse complement.
AACAAAACCAAGAGAGACAAGGGCAAGAAACAAGACAACAGAGTTAGACATAACTTGTCTCCCATTTATAATTCGATTCTCAAACCAAGTCAAAACAGACAAAGAAACATTAGGGCAGACAATCCAGGGCAGAGGGGTGGAGACGGTCGTTAGGCTTGAATAGGGAAATTTGTAAAACAAAGAGACAGATTAGTTGAGATAGTTTCAGAGCTATTTCAGTGTAGGGAGCTCCTCCCTGCAGCTAGATATAAACAGGGTCCAACCAGCACTAGAACCAGAGCTGACGAAGCCTCTCGGATGAGCGGCGAAACGTTTTCAACCAAACAAACTTTGTCCAGTTGACAAATTGAATTTCTCCTTTTATCAAGTTTTTACATTGTTCTAGTGTCCTGGTTTAGACCTGGTTTAGTCCTGGTTTAGACCTGGTTTAGTCCTGGTTCAGTCCTGGTTCAGTCCTGGTTTAGACCTGGTTTAGTCCTGGTTTAGTCCTGGTTCAGTCCTGGTTCAGTCCTGGTTTAGTCCTGGTTTAGACCTGGTTTAGTCCTGGTTTAGTCCTGGTTTAGACCTGGTTTAGACCTGGTTTAGTCCTGGTTTAGACCTGGTTTAGACCTGGTTTAGTCCTGGTTTAGTCCTGGTTTAGACCTGGTTTAGTCCTGGTTCAGTCCTGGTTCAGTCCTGGTTTAGACCTGGTTTAGTCCTGGTTTAGTCCTGGTTTAGACCTGGTTTAGTCCTGGTTTAGACCTGGTTTATAACTGGTTTAGACCTGGTGTAGTCCTGGTTTAGTCCTGGTTTAGTCCACTCTCTCATGTTTTTCCTGTAGATCCTCCGGTCATTTAAGAAAAAGATCTTAGATAGAAAAAAAGAGATAGAAAATCAATTAAAGATGAGGAGAGGGTCAGAGGGGGCAGGGTCAGAGGAGGACAGGGTCAGCGGTCAGAGGGGGGCAGCGTCAGAGGGGGACAGGGTCAGAGGAGGACAGGGTCAGCGGTCAGAGGGGGACAGGGTCAGAGGAGGACAGGGTCAGCGGTCAGAGGGGGACAGGGTCAGTGGTCAGAGGGGGGCAGGGGCAGCGGTCAGAGGGGGGCAGCGGTCAGAGGGAGTCAGCGGTCAGAGGGGGACAGGGGCAGCAGTCAGAGGGGGGCAGGGTCAGAGGAGGACAGGGTCAGCAGTCAGAGCGGGACAGCGGTCAGAGGAGGACAGGGTCAGAGGGGGACAGGGTCAGCAGTCAGAGGGAGCAGGGTCAGCAGTCAGAGCGGGCAGGGTCAGAGGGGGGCAGGGTCAGTGGTCAGAGGGGGGCAGCGGTCAGAGGGGGGCAGCAGTCAGAGGGGGGCAGGGTCAGTGGTCAGAGGGGGCAGGGTCAGAGGGGGACAGGGTCAGCGGTCAGAGGAGGGCAGGGTCAGAAGAAGAAGAAGAAGAAGTGACTTTATTGATCTCACACTGGAGAAATTCTTCTCTGCATTTTAACCCATCCTATATATATATATTAGGAGCAGTGGGCAGTACACACATTAGGGCGCCCGGGGCGCCATGATCTTCTTGCTTCGGTTTGGTCAGGACCAAAGCTGGAGGTACCTATGGTGCATGTTTTGGGTTGGTGGGGGAAACCGGAGTGCCCGGAGGAAACCCACCCAGACACGGGGAGAACATGCAAACTCCACACAGAAAGGTCCGGGCGACCCGGGGATCGAACCCGGAACCTTCTTGCTGTGAAGCAAGAGCGCTAGCCACTCAGCTACCGTGCCGCCAGAGGGGGACAGGGTCAGAGGGAGACAGGGTCAGAGGAGGACAGGGTCAGCAGTCAGAGCGGGTCAGAGGGATGGACACTAATGACCGGTGGGGTAATTATCTCCTCGCTCTGGGCCTTTCAGGTTAATGACTCTGTGACGTCAGCGCGTTAATCCCGCGGGACAGCGCGTCTTTATCAGAGCCAATTTTTGATCAATACAGTCACGCGCTACGTCCACGCGGGACAGAGGCCGCGCGGGACTTCCTCCGAACCTCTCCGGGAAACAGAGGCGCACGATTTTCACGCAAAGAACCGAACTCTGCGCGGAATTTGGATCAGGTCAATTGGATTGATTAGAAAGTCCAGAAATAGCGCAGAGACGCGGAGGAGGAGACGTGCGAGTGTCCAGCGCTGCCCGCCACATCTCCACTTTATTCTGGTGGTTTTGGCGTGAGTTCGGTGTGAGTTCGTCGTGAGATTGTCGTGAGTTCGGCGTGTTTTTGTCGTGTTTTTGTCGTGAGTTTGTCGTGAGTTTGTCGTGAGTTCGGTGTGAGTTCGTCGTGAGTTTGTCGTGAGTTCGGCTTGCTTTCGGTGTGAGTTCGTCGTGAGTTCGTCGGGGATGGGGCAGACCCAGGCGCACGCTGAAGAGGACTCGGAGGTGGCGCTGCACCACATCCAGGAGCTGTACCGGAGGTTCGCCAGTGAGTGCCCCAGCGGGAACCTGCACCTCCACGAGTTCAAGAAGATCTTCGGCTTCAACCAGAACTCCACCGAAGAAGAGTCCGCGTACATGGAGACCGTGTTCCGCAGCTTCGACACCAACGGGGTAACAGAGTACTACTACTACTGCAAATATACTACCAGAGTACTACTACTGCAAATATACTACCAGAGTACTACTACTGCAAATATACTACCAAAGTACTACTACTGCAAATATACTACCAGAGTACTACTACTGCAAATATACTACCAGAGTACTACTACTACTGCAAATATACTACCAAAGTACTACTACTACTACTGCAAATATACTACCAGAGTACTACTACTACTGCAAATATACTACCAGAGTACTACTACTGCAAATATACTACCAAAGTACTACTACTACTACTGCAAATATACTACCAGAGTACTACTACTACTGCAAATATACTACCAGAGTACTACTACTACTGCAAATATACTACCAGAGTACTACTACTACTGCAAATATACTACCAGAGTACTACTACTACTGCAAATATACTACCAAAGTACTACTACTACTACTGCAAATATACTACCAGAGTACTACTACTACTGCAAATATACTACCAGAGTACTACTACTGCAAATATACTACCAGAGTACTACTACTACTGCAAATATACTACCAGAGTACTACTACTGCAAATATACTACCAAAGTACTACTACTGCAAATATACTACCAGAGTACTACTACTGCAAATATACTACCAGAGTACTACTACTGCAAATATACTACCAAAGTACTACTACTACTACTGCAAATATACTACCAGAGTACTACTACTGCAAATATACTACCAGAGTACTACTACTGCAAATATACTACCAGAGTACTACTACTGCAAATATACTACCAGAGTACTACTACTGCAAATATACTACCAGAGTACTACTACTGCAAATATACTACCAGAGTACTACTACTGCAAATATACTACCAAAGTACTACTACTACTACTGCAAATATACTACCAGAGTACTACTACTACTGCAAATATACTACCAGAGTACTACTACTACTGCAAATATACTACCAGAGTACTACTACTGCAAATATACTACCAGAGTACTACTACTGCAAATATACTACCAGAGTACTACTACTGCAAATATACTACCAAAGTACTACTACTACTGCAAATATACTACCAGAGTACTACTACTGCAAATATACTACCAGAGTACTACTACTGCAAATATACTACCAGAGTACTACTACTGCAAATATACTACCAGAGTACTACTACTGCAAATATACTACCAAAGTACAACAACTGCAAATATACTACCAGAGTACTACTACTGCAAATATACTACCAGAGTACTACTACTGCAAATATACTACCAGAGTACTACTACTGCAAATATACTACCAGAGTACTACTACTGCAAATATACTACCAGAGTACTACTACTGCAAATATACTACCAAAGTACTACTACTACTACTGCAAATATACTACCAGAGTACTACTACTACTGCAAATATACTACCAGAGTACTACTACTACTGCAAATATACTACCAGAGTACTACTACTGCAAATATACGACCAGAGTACTACTACTGCAAATATACTACCAGAGTACTACTACTGCAAATATACTACCAAAGTACTACTACTACTGCAAATATACTACCAGAGTACTACTACTGCAAATATAATACCAGAGTACTACTACTGCAAATATACTACCAAAGTACTACTACTACTGCAAATATACTACCAGAGTACTACTACTGCAAATATAATACCAGAGTACTACTACTGCAAATATACTACCAGAGTACTACTACTGCAAATATACTACCAAAGTACAACAACTGCAAATATACTACCAGAGTACTACTACTGCAAATATACTACCAAAGTACAACTGCAAATATACTACCAGAGTACTACTACTGCAAATATACTACCAAAGTACTACTACTGCAAATATACTACCAGAGTACTACTACTGCAAATATACTACCAGAGTACTACTACTGCAAATATACTACCAGAGTACTACTACTGCAAATATACTACCAGAGTACTACGACTGCAAATATACTACCAAAGTACAACAACTGCAAATATACTACCAGAGTACTACGACTGCAAATATACTACCAAAGTACAACAACTGCAAATATACTACCAGAGTACTACTACTGCAAATATACGACCAAAGTACTACTACTGCAAATATACTACCAGAGTACTACTACTGCAAATATACTACCAAAGTACAACAACTGCAAATATACTACCAGAGTACTACTACTGCAAATATACTACCAAAGTACAACAACTGCAAATATACTACCAGAGTACTACTACTGCAAATATACTACCAGAGTACTACTACTGCAAATATACTACCAAAGTACAACAACTGCAAATATACTACCAGAGTACTACTACTGCAAATATACTACCAAAGTACAACTGCAAATATACTACCAGAGTACTACTACTGCAAATATACTACCAAAGTACTACTACTGCAAATATACTACCAGAGTACTACTACTGCAAATATACTACCAGAGTACTACTACTGCAAATATACTACCAGAGTACTACTACTGCAAATATACTACCAGAGTACTACGACTGCAAATATACTACCAGAGTACTACGACTGCAAATATACGACCAAAGTACTACTACTGCAAATATACTACCAGAGTACTACTACTGCAAATATACTACCAGAGTACTACTACTGCAAATATACTACCAGAGTACTACTACTGCAAATATACTACCAGAGTACTACTACTACAAATATACGACCAAAGTACTACTACCGGAAATATACTACCAGAGTACTACTACTACTGCAAATATACTACCAGAGTACTACTACTGCAAATATACGACCAGAGTACTACTAGTGCAAATATACTACCAAAGTACTACAACTACTGCAAATATACGACCAAAGTACTACTACTGCAAATATACTACCAGAGTACTACTACTGCAAATATACGACCAGAGTACTACTACTGCAAATATACGACCAAATTACTACTATTACTGCAAATATACTACCAGAGTACTACTACTGCAAATATACTACCAAAGTACTACTACTGCAAATATACGACCAAAGTACTACTACCGGAAATATACTACCAGAGTACTACTACTGCAAATATACTACCAGAGTACTACTACTGCAAATATACGACCAGAGTACTACTACTGCAAATATACTACCAAAGTACTACAACTACTCCAAATATACGACCAGAGTACTACTACTGCAAATATACGACCAAAGTACTACTACCGGAAATATACTACCAGAGTACTACTACTGCAAATATACGACCAGAGTACTACTACTGCAAATATACTACCAAAGTACTACAACTACTCCAAATATACGACCAGAGTACTACTACTGCAAATATACGACCAGAGTACTACTACTGCAAATATACTACCAGAGTACTACTACTGCAAATATACGACCAAAGTACTACTACTACTGCAAATATACTACCAAAGTACTACTTCTACTGCAAATATACTACCAAAGTACTACTACTACTGCAAATATACTACCAGAGTACTACTACTGCAAATATACTACCAGAGTACTACTACTACTACTGCAAATATACTACCAGAGTACTACTACTGCAAATATACTACCAGAGTACTACTACTGCAAATATACTACCAGAGTACTACTACTGCAAATATACTACCAGAGTACTACTACTGCAAATATACTACCAGAGAACTACTACTGCAAATATACTACCAGAGTACTACTACTGCAAATATACTACCAGAGTACTACTACTACACATATACTACCAAAGTACTACTACTACTACTGCAAATATACTACCAGAGTACTACTACTACTACTACAAATATACTACCAAAGTACTACTACAACTACAAATATACTACCAGAGTACTACTACTGCAAATATACTACCAGAGTACTACTACTGCAAATATACGACGGAAGTACTACTACTGCAAATATACGACCAGAGTACTACTACTACTACTGCAAATATACTACCAAATATACTACCAGAGTACTACAACTACAAATATACTACCAGAGTACTACTACTGCAAATATACGACCAGAGTACTACTACTGCAAATATACTACCAGAGTACTACTACTGCAAATATACTACCAGAGTACTACTACTAGTACTGCAAATATACTACCAGAGTACTACTACTACTACTACTACTACTACTACAAAGTAGGGGTGTGCAAAATAATCATCATGACAATGCATTGCGATACTAACTTTCACAATATACTGCATTGATTCTTGATGCCAAAAATCAAGTATTATTTATTAATAATTTATTAATTATTAATAAATAAATACATAAATTATTAGTTTATTTTTTTTTATAAATCCTATGCACTTTTTTCTTTGTGAAAGGGTATTGTTTGTTATGATGGTAGCTACCTCCAAAATGGCAAATGTTTGAACATCATTTTTTGTTTTAGAAAAAATCCTCTGCACTTTTTTTGTTATTGGTTTGGTTGATCTGTTTTTGTTATTCAATAAATTCAGTTATGAATTGAGTTGCTCAGAGTTCTGTATCAATTGAAGACACTACCCAGATACACAGCCACTGATATTTAAGTTATCCTCTTTTTTTTGGTACATTTTCACTGAAATATGTCGAATATATTGCAATGCATCGCAATAATTCAAGTATCGTGATGCATCGTGATAGTATCGCATCGTGGCATATGAATCGTGATTCGAATTGAATCGTGACTTCTTTGCCAATACCCACCACTACTACAAATATACTACCAAATATACTACCAGAGTACTACTACTGCAAATATACGACCAGAGTACTACTACTACTGCAAATATACTACCAGAGTACTACTACTGCAAATATACTACCAAAGTACTACTACTACTGCAAATATACGACCAGAGTACTAGTACTGCAAATATACTACCAGAGTACTAGTACTGCAAATATACTACCAGAGTACTACTACTGCAAATATACTACCAGAGTACTACTACTGCAAATATACTACCAGACTACTACTACAAATATACTACCAGAGTACTACTACTACACATACTCCACAGAAGTACTACTACAAACACTCTACATACTCGCGTTACAAATACTTGCGTTACTGTTACTGCAGGATGAACTGAGGAGGGTTTTGGGTAACCAATCCAGTCCTGGTTTAGTCCTGGTTCAGTCCTGGTTCAGTCCTGGTTTAGACCTGGTTCAGTCCTGGTTTAGACCTGGTTTAGGCCTGGTTTAGTCCTGGTTTAGGCCTGGTTTAGTCCTGTTTTAGACCAGGTTTGGTCCTAGTTCAGTCCTGGTTTAGTCCTGGTTTAGTCCTGGTTCAGTCCTGGTTTAGACCTGGTTCAGTCCTGGTTTAGACCTGGTTTAGGCCTGGTTTAGTCCTGGTTTAGGCCTGGTTTTGTCCTGGTTTAGACCTGGTTTGGTCCTAATTCAGTCCTGGTTTAGTCCTGGTTTAGTCCCCGTTTAGACCTGGTTCCTGCAGGACTCAAAATTCAGAACTGTTGTTTGTTCTGTTGGATATTTTAATAAAGCTGTACTCTGTAACTTTTCTGGAGCAGTCAGCCTCCTGCTCGTCTCCATGGAGATGATAAATCCTCAGGCAGACTTTTATCTCCGGGGAGTTAAGCAGCTCTGCACAGAACCACTCCACTGAAGGCGACAGGAGATTAGGCCGGGTTTAATGCCACACTCTGGGACATTACGGAACATCAAATGCCTCTGAATTTCTCACTTTGAAATTTTTAACTCTGAAAAAACATGTTTGAAAGATTTTCATTCTGAAAGTCAGTTAATGAAATCAATTTATTTTAAAAGTTAAAAAAATAAATCATATTGTAAAGTTTAAAGCAGTGAAAAAAATTTGCAGCAAAGATCCAAGATGCCAAGACAGAAGCAATCAATCTTGGTTTAGACCTGCTTTAGTCCTGGTTTAATCCTTGTTTAGTCCTGGTTTAGACCTGGTTTAGTCCTTGTTTAGTCCTGGTTTAGACCTGGTTTAGACCTGCTTTAGTCCTGGTTTAGTCCTAGTTTAGTCCTTGTTTAGTCCTGTTTTAGACCTGCTTTAGTCCTGGTTTAGTCCTTGTTTAGTCCTGGTTTAGACCTGCCTTAGTCCTGGTTGAGTCCTTGTTTAGTCCTGGTTTAGACCTGGTTTAGTCCTGTTTTAGTCCTGGTTTAGTCCTTGTTTAGTCCTGGTTTAGACCTGGTTTAGACCTGCTTTAGACCTGCTTTAGTCCTAGTTTAGTCCTTGTTTAGTCCTGTTTTAGACCTGCTTTAGTCCTGGTTTAGTCCTTGTTTAGTCCTGGTTTAGACCTGCCTTAGTCCTGGTTGAGTCCTTGTTTAGTCCTGGTTTAGACCTGCTTTAGTCCTGGTTTAGTCCTGGTTGAGTCCTTGTTTAGTCCTGGTTTAGACCTGGTTAAGAATCGATCCTGTGTGATCTGACCCCCCCTTCCCCCCCACAGATGAGAACCATTAGGAAACAGCCTCTGTCTAGAGGTAAGATCGGGCCTAAAAAATCCAGCCCGACCCGACTCGGCCCGCGGGTATTAAAGCCCGACCCGGCCCGAGCCCGACCAATTAACTTGATTTGCAGGCCCGAGCCCGAAGCAAACCCGAAATTTCATATTTTATTTGTGAGGGGCGTTTTTTTGAAACAAATGATAATATAGATGTTTGACGATCATCAATTTTGCTAGTACAACTGTTTAAATGCCTGCTCAGCGTCGAATGTTCCCCCTAATGTTTTATGTGTCTGAGCAAACACATTAACTCCCTGAGCGCTCCTTGGACCCCTGTGCGCGACATCCGACATGCACCCCCGCTACACGCGGAAAGAGCTGCGGCTTGCGCGTGCTCGCGGCTTGCGCGTGCTCGCGGCTTGCGCGTGCTCGCGGCTTGCGCGTGCTCGCGGCTTGCGCGTGCTCGCGGCTTACACCGGTAGAAGTTTAATACGAGACACATACTTTTGTTTCTGAATACTGGACGATTCCCCCGTATTCAGATGACCCCGCGGCTGAAAAAAAAAGCGGGACTCTTTCATCCCTGCGCTGCATAGGTTTTCTTGTGCGCTGAGAATGTGTGAGCAGTGCGCAACTGCACAGGCGCGCAGAGGGAACGTTAGGTGCCAGTCTTTTTGCTCTCGTATGAAAGCAAAGCGCCACATTGACTACATTCAGCGAAGCCAACGCAAGTTTCTGTAGCATTTTCAACAATCAATTTGAAGCTTTTCCACACCTCACTCTTACCGGTGCGTGTTTGTCTTTTCAGTCCTGTCTTTAGTTTATCCTTAACTTCTTGCTCCTCCATATTGGTTGCCTGGAAGAATCCATGACTCATCGCTGTACCAGCGAGTGAGTCTGGTAACGCTTGATCCACAGAATGCGCTGCGGTTGCGCGTAGACAGACAGCTAAGTGAACCAATCAGAGATTGCGCCATCTTGATTCAAAACTGAGGCGGAACTTCCGCTGCCTAAGAGTGACTTTGCGGGCAAAGGCGGGTGCACTGACGTCACCATCTTTGAACGAATCAGAATCGCGGAGTCGGTTTGGAACCGGAGGAGCGAGAGTGGATGGAGAGTGTCCAAATGGTATCGCGGTGTATAGGAAATACAGAGAGATATCATTTGGCTGGCCAGGTAACCATATTGGGGATACCAGGTCAAAATAGATGCGGACTTGCGGAGGGGAAGATTATTAAGAGCGGCTCCTGTTTAATAGTTAAATAGCAATTACCTTACAGCGCCTTCTCTGTTTTATCCAAATTATTTATTTTAAAACAAGTATTCCTTAGTTTAGTATCCACACATCGTTTTATTATACATTTTTATAAACATATATTTATTTTTTTTTAAAGTCAGCGAGAGAGAAGCCCGGCCCGAGCCCGAGCCCGACCCGAAGCAATGATTGACATTTTAGGCCCGAACCCGACCCGAAATTCGGGTCGGGTCAGGTCGGGCTCGGGCTCGGGCTTAAGATCTTACCTCTACCTCTGTCCTCCTCACTCTCACAGGATCGATCGATTGCTTCTGCCTTGGCATCTTGGATCTGTGAAATTTTACTCTCTGAATTTTGACTGTTGAATTTGAGAACTTGAAAATATCTGTGCTGAATATTCAAAACATTTTTATTTTTATTTTATTTTTTAAACATATTTTAAAAACATACTTAAAATTTAGTTAAAAAATTCTGCGGGATTTAAAATTAAAAATCTGATGGAATAAATGGTCTTCCACAGAGGAATAAGGGGGGGTGCAAAAAGATTGAAATATCGATATATCGTTTAAGTTGATGATAAGGTATTTGTATCTATACATTTTTACGTATATATTTTATTACATTTTGTTTAAGAGCTAAAATGTATCGACATTTTCACAGTTTTGAGTAAATTTGGTGGTTTTCAGATTAAATTCACACAAACTTTTTAGCCTTTGTTTTTCACTGAACCGTATCAACCAGGACTAAACCAGGACTAAACCAGGACTAAACCAGGTCTGAACCAGGACTAAACCAGGTCTGAACCAGGACTAAACCAGGTCTGAACCAGGACTAAACCAGGACTAAACCAGGTCTGAACCAGGACCACAACAGGTCTGGACCAGGACTAAACCAGGTCTAAAACAGGACTAAACCAGGTCTGAACCAGGACTAAAACAGGTCTGAACCAGGTCTAAACCAGAACTAAACCAGGACTAAACCAGGTCTGAACCAGGACTAAAACAGGTCTGAACCAGGTCTAAACCAGAACTAAACCAGGACTAAACCAGGTCTGAACCAGGACTAAAACAGGTCTGAATCAGGTCTGAACCAGGACTAAACCAGGACAAAACCAGTTCTGAACCAGGACTAAACCAGGTCTGAACCAGGACTAAAACAGGTCTGAACCAGGTCTAAACCAGAACTAAACCAGGACTAAACCAGGTCTGAACCAGGAATAAACCAGGACTAAACCAGGTCTGAACCAGGACTAAACCAGGTCTGAACCAGGAATAAACCAGGACTAAACCAGGACTAAACCAGGTCTGAACCAGGACTAAACCAGGACAAAACCAGTTCTGAACCAGGATTAAACCAGGACTAAACCAGGACTAAACCAGGTCTGAACCAGGACTAAACCAGGTCTGAACCAGGTCTGAACCAGGACTGGACCAGGACTAAACCAGGACAAAACCAGTTCTGAACCAGGACTAAACCAGGACTAAACCAGGACTGAACCAGGAATAAACCAGGACTAAACCAGGACTAAACCAGGTCTGAACCAGGACTAAACCAGGACTAAACCAGGTCTGAACCAGGACTAAACCAGGTCTGAACCAGGACTAAACCAGGACAAAACGAGTTCTGAACCAGGACTAAACCAGTTCTGAACCAGGACTAAACCAGGACAAAACCAGGAATAAACCAGGACTGAACCAGGTCTGAACCAGGTCTGAACCAGGACTAAACCAGGTCTGAACCAGGTCTGGACCAGGACTGGACCAGGACTAAACCAGGACAAAACCAGTTCTGAACCAGGACTAAACCAGTTCTGAACCAGGACTAAACCAGGACTAAACCAGGTCTGAACCAGGTCTGAACCAGGACTGAACCAGGACTAAACCAGGTCTAAACCAGGACTAAACCAGGTCTAAACCAGGTCTAAACCAGGTCTAAACCAGGACTAAACCAGGTCTGATCCCGTCAGATCTCAGAAGCTAAGCAAGGCAGAGCCTGGTTAGTACTGGGATGGGAGACACTGGGAATTCCAGGTGCCACAGGGGGGCGCCAGTTGCAAAAAAAAACTGTCGCTGTGTCCTTAGGCAAGACACTTTACCCACATTTGCCTAGTATGAAAGTGGAGTGAGTGTTGGAGGTGGTCGGAGGGGCCGATGGGGCAGATTGGCAGCCTCGCTTCCGTCAGTCTGCCCCAGGGCAGCTGTGGCTACAGAAAGTATCTTACCACCACCAAGTGTGGAGTGAATGAACAATGAACTGTAAAGAGCTTTGGGCGTCATGAAAGGCGATGTATAAATGCTATGAATTATTATTATAGGTCTGAACCAGGACTAAACCAAAGTTCAAAGTTCAAAGTCAGCTTTATTGTCAATTCTGCCATATGTGTTCAACATACAGTGAATCGAAATTTTGTTTCTCTCTGGCCAGGTAGTGCAAAAAGACAGTGTACAAAATACAATATGAAGACAAAACACAACAAAAAACTATCTAAGACAGAGATCTAAAGTTAAAACTAAAGTCTACGATCTAAAATCTTAAAACAGTGCAACATAATAAATAAACTATACTATATACCGATTTCCAAAGTGTGCAGTGTGCATCAAAAATGTGCAATGGAAGATACAGCAGTGACTTGGTCATGTGCAGTAGAATGTGCATAGGAGTTAAGATAAAATAAAAATAAATGTGCAACAGTAGTAATTCTAGTGCAGTAACAGGAGTAAACAACAGTACTAAAATTCCAGTAGTAAATGTGCAATAACAGTAGTAAACAACAGTGCAACGGGGGTAAAATTCAATAACAGGAGTAAACAACAGTACTAAAAAACCAGGTCTGAACCAGGACTAAACCAGGACTAAACCAGGTCTGAACCAGGACTTAACCAGGTCTGAACCATGACTAAACCAGGACTAAACCAGGTCTGAACCAGGTCTGAACCAGGACTTAACCAGGTCTGAACCAGGACTAAACCAGGACTAAACCAGGTCTGAACCAGGACTAAACCAGGTCTGAACCAGGACTAAACCAGGACTAAACCAGGTCTGAACCAGGACTTAACCAGGTCTGAACCATGACTAAACCAGGACTAAACCAGGACTTAACCAGGTCTGAACCAGGACTAAACCAGGACTAAACCAGGTCTGAACCAGGACTTAACCAGGTCTGAACCATGACTAAACCAGGACTAAACCAGGTCTGAACCAGGACTAAACCAGGACTAAACCAGGTCTGAACCAGGACTTAAACAGGATTTTTTCAGATTAAGTTCACACAGACTTTGTGGACTTTTAGTGTTTTTTTTTTTTTACCCTTTTTCTTCTCTGAACTGTATCGAATCGATTTGAAACATATCATACCCAGTTGTATTGAATCGAAAGTGTACTGTATCAAAAAACATATCGTATCGTGGCCTGTGTATCGAGGTATCGTGGAATGTTCAGCAGTTGCCACGGAGACACGATGCACCCGTTAACACCAAGCGCCAAATAAGTTTTAAATCGAACAATTCTGAAAACCTGCGACACCAAAGTGATTCAAACCACACGATTTTATTTTCCTGTGGTCAGCACGAGGGGTCGAGGTTCTGATCAGACTTTCAAAATAAAAACTGGGACATTCTCGGTTTGTTGTGGTTGGTGATCGTGTAATGAATCGTTCAGGACATGAGGGTTTGAACAGGGCGCGGGGGAGATCTCTAGATGACTCAGACCTGGTGGATGATTCTAGAACATCGGGCGGGTTTGTGAGGAGGAACATCGATGGAACATGAGCGAAAGAGACAAAAGACGATTTTACAGAAAACTCCAGTTTTTCCATCAGCATCAACAGAGTCATAATATCACTCTATCCTTCCCTTCTTCCTCCTCTCTCCTCTCGTTCCCTCTCCTCCCTCTCTTCTATCTTCCTTCTCTCCTCTCCTCTCTTCTCTCCTCTCCTCCTCCCTTGCTCCCTCTGTCTTCCCTCCCTCCTTGTTCCCTCGATCCTCTCTCCTCTCCTCTCTCCTCGTTCCCTCTCTCTCCTCTCCTCGTTCCCTCTCTCCTCTCTCCTCCCCTCTCTCCTCCTCTCTCTCCTCCTCTCCCCTCCTCCTCCCTCCTCGTCTCCTCTCTCCTCTCCTCCCTCCTCGTCTCCTCTCTCCTCATCTCCTCTCCTCCTCTCCTCTCTCCTCGTTCCCTCTCCTCCCTCCTTGTCTCCTCTCTCCTCTCCTCCTCTCTCCTCATCTCCTCTCTCCCCTCCTCCTCCTCTCCTCCTCCCTCCTCATCTCCTCTCCTCTCTCCTCCTCTCCTCCTCCCTCCTCTCTCCTTGTTCCCTCTCCTCCTCCCTCCTCGTCTCCTCTCTCCTCTCCTCCTCTCTACTCCCTCCTTGTCTCCTCCCTCCTCGTCTCCTCTCTCCTCGTTCCCTCTCTCCTCATTTCCTCTCCTCATTTCCTCTCTCCTCGTCTCCTCGTTCCCTCTCTCCTCTCTCCTCCTCTCCCCTCTCCTCCTCCCTCCTCATCTCCTCTCTCCTCCCCTCGTTCCCTCTCTCCTCCCTCCCCGTTTCCTCGTTCCCTCGCTCCTCTCCTCTCTCCTCGTTCCCTCTCCCCTCTCCTCCTCTCCCCTCTCTCTCCTCCTCTCTCCTCGTTCCCTCTTCTCTCCTCTCCTCCTCCCTCGCTCCCTCTGTCTTCCCTCCCTCCTCGTTCCCTCGATCCTCTCTCCTCTCCTCTCTCCTCGTTCCCTCTCTCCTCGTTCCCTCTCTCCTCTCCTCTCTCCTCTCCTCTCTCCTCTCCTTTCTCCTCTCTCCTCGTTCTCTCTCTCCTCCTCTCTCCTCTCCTCTCTCCTCGTTCCCTCTCTCCTCTCCTTCTCTCTCCTCATCTCCTCTCTCCCCCTCCCTCCCTCCTCTCCTCCTCCCTCCTCATCTCCTCTCTCCTCTCCTCCTCCCTCCTCTCTCCTCGTCTCCTCCCTCATCGTCTCCTCGTTCCCTCTCTCCTCCTCTCCCCTCTCCTCCTCCCTCCTCATCTCCTCTGTTCTCCCTCCTCTTCTCCTCTCTCCTCGTTCCCTCTCTCCTCCTCTCTCCCCTCTCCTCCTCCCTCCTCCTCCCTCCTCTCCTCCTCCCTCCTCGTCTCCTCTGTCCTCCCTCCTCTTCTCCTCTCTCCTCGTTTCCTCTCTCCTCTCCCCTCTCCTCCCTCCTCTCCCCTCTCCTCCTTCCTCCTCCTCTCCTCCTCCCTCTTCTCTCCTCTCCTCCTCTCCCCTCTCTTCCTCCCTCCTCCTCCCTCCTCCTCTCTCCTCTCCTCCTCCTTCCTCTCCTCCTCCCTCCTCGTCTCCTCCTCCCTCCTCTCCTCTGTCCTCCTCGTCTCCTCCTCCCTCCTCTCCTCTGTCCTCCCCCCCCTCTCCTCCTCCCTCCTCGTCTCCTCTCTCCTCAGGACGGGCACATAGACTTTCTGGAGTACGTGGCGGCGGTGCATCTGATTCTTCGGGGGAAACTCAAAGACAAACTGGTGTGGTCGTTCAAAGTGTTCGACCGCGACGGGAACGGCTCTTTGGACCGCGCCGAGGTCCGGCTCATCATCAAGGTCAGAGCGCCGCGAGTGTCCCAACGCCACGAGCGGGTAACCGTACGAGAAGGGTGTTCAAACTGCTTCACTGTTTCAGATCATCGGGAAAATAAAACATCCGGACGAACCAAACGCCAACAGGAACGTGGAGGAAATCGTGGATCGGATCTTCACTTTGGTTGACAAGAACAAAGACTGTGAGTGTTTTTACCTCGGTGTTTGTGACGTTCGGGTGAGTCTCACATCGAAAACCTGTTTCACACACAAATCCTGACGGAATCTGAAGTTTAAAAATGTTGAAAATCAAACAAAATGTAAAATGTGTTTTTATTATGATTATTACACAAACAATCAAACACACACAACCAAAATTCAAGTTTACTAATGAAAAAATCAGTTTAACGCATTTAATAGATTAATTAATCACACTGCAAATTAAGGCTTTATAAAAATTAACAATTAATTATGAGCGGCAATTCAGTATGCGCGCATTTTAAATCTGGTGTGCAGGGCCTTTGAACGGCGAGTTTATTTATAAAAATGTGATGGAGTCACTGCTCTGGAGTGTTCTTCTGGAGTGTTCCTCTGGAGTGTTCCACTGCAGTGTTCCTCTGGAGTGTTCCTCTGGAGTGTTCCTCTGGAGTGTTCCTCTGGAGTGTTCCACTGGAGTGTTCCTCTGGAGTGTTCCTCTGCAGTGTTCCACTGCAGTGTTCCTCTGGAGTGTTCCTCTGGAGTGTTCCTCTGGAGTGTTCCTCTGGAGTGTTCCTCTGGAGTGTTCTTCTGGAGTGTTCCACTGCAGTGTTCCACTGCAGTGTTCCTCTGGAGTGTTCCTCTGGAGTGTTCCTCTGGAGTGTTCCACTGGAGTGTTCCTCTGGAGTGTTCCACTGGAGTGTTCCTCTGGAGTGTTCCTCTGGAGTGTTCCACTGGAGTGTTCCTCTGGAGTGTTCCTCTGGAGTGTTCTTCTGGAGTGTTCCACTGCAGTGTTCCACTGCAGTGTTCCTCTGGAGTGTTCCTCTGGAGTGTTCCTCTGGAGTGTTCCTCTGGAGTGTTCCACTGGAGTGTTCCACTGGAGTGTTCCACTGGAGTGTTCCTCTGGAGTGTTCTTCTGGAGTGTTCCTCTGGAGTGTTCCACTGCAGTGTTCCTCTGGAGTGTTCCACTGCAGTGTTCCTCTGGAGTGTTCCTCTGGAGTGTTCCACTGGAGTGTTCCACTGGAGTGTTCCTCTGGAGTGTTCCTCTGGAGTGTTCCACTGGAGTGTTCCACTGGAGTGTTCCTCTGGAGTGTTCCTCTGGAGTGTTCCACTGGAGTGTTCCTCTGGAGTGTTCCTCTGGAGTGTTCCACTGGAGTGTTCCACTGGAGTGTTCCTCTGGAGTGTTCCTCTGGAGTGTTCCTCTGGAGTGTTCCACTGGAGTGTTCCTCTGGAGTGTTCCTCTGGAGTGTTCCTCTGGAGTGTTCCACTGGAGTGTTCCACTGGAGTGTTCCACTGGAGTGTTCCTCTGGAGTGTTCCTCTGGAGTGTTCCTCTGGAGTGTTCCACTGGAGTGTTCCACTGGAGTGTTCCTCTGGAGTGTTCCTCTGGAGTGTTCCTCTGGAGTGTTCCTCTGGAGCGTTCTGTTGTTCATAAGGAGGAGCAGGTCCTGGTCCTGGAACAGAGAGTCCTGAGCCTCGGGTTTGTAAACAATGTTCTGAAAATATCCTGGATGAGCTGCTCTGGGACCTGCCATAATCTCCTCCTCCTCCTCCGCTCATGAAGGCTCCACCACAGGGAACTCAGCCAGGAGCATGTTCCTCAGTCAGGAGCATGTTCTATAGCCAGGAGCATGTTCCTCAGTCAGGAGCATGTTCCTCAGCCAGGAGCATGTTCCTCAGCCAGGAGCATGTTCCTCAGTCAGGAGCATGTTCTATAGCCAGGAGCATGTTCCTCAGCCAGGAGCATGTTCCTCAGTCAGGAGCATGTTCCACAGTCAGGAGCATGTTCCTCAGTCAGGAGCATGTTCTACAGTCAGGAGCATGTTCCTCAGTCAGGAGCATGTTCCTCAGTCAGGAGCATGTTCCTCAGTCAGGAGCATGTTCTACAGCCAGGGGCATGTTCCTCAGTCAGGAGCATGTTCCACAGACAGGAGCATGTTCCTCAGTCAGGAGCATGTTCTACAGCCAGGAGCATGTTCCTCAGTCAGGAGCATGTTCTACAGCCAGGGGCATGTTCCTCAGTCAGGAGCATGTTCTACAGCCAGGAGCATGTTCCTCAGTCAGGAGCATGTTCTACAGCCAGGAGCATGTTCCTCAGTCAGGGGCATGTTCCTCAGCCAGGAGCATGTTCTACAGTCAGGAGCATGTTCCTCAGCCAGGAGCATGTTCTACAGTCAGGAGCATGTTCCTCAGCCAGGAGCATGTTCCTCAGCCAGGAGCATGTTCCTCAGCCAGGAGCATGTTCCTCAGCCAGGAGCATGTTCCACAGCCAGGAGCATGTTCTACAGCCAGGAGCATGTTCTACAGCCAGGAGCATGTTCCTCAGTCAGGAGCATGTTCTACAGCCAGGAGCATGTTCTAGAGCCAGGAGCATGTTCTACAGCCAGGAGCATGTTCTACAGCCAGGAGCATGTTCCTCAGTCAGGAGCATGTTCCACAGTCAGGAGCATGTTCCTCAGCCAGGAGCATGTTCTACAGTCAGGACCATGTTCCTCAGTCAGGAGCATGTTCCTCAGTCAGGAGCATGTTCCACAGCCAGGAGCATGTTCCTCAGTCAGGAGCATGTTCCACAGCCAGGAGCATGTTCCTCAGCCAGGAGCATGTTCCTCAGCCAGGAGCATGTTCTACAGTCAGGAGCATGTTCCTCAGTCAGGAGCATGTTCCTCAGCCAGGAGCATGTTCCTCAGCCAGGAGCATGTTCCTCAGCCAGGAGCATGTTCTACAGTCAGGAGCATGTTCCACAGTCAGGAGCATGTTCCACAGTCAGGAGCATGTTCCTCAGCCAGGAGCATGTTCCACAGTCAGGAGCATGTTCCTCAGCCAGGAGCATGTTCCACAGCCAGGAGCATGTTCCTCAGTCAGGAGCATGTTCTACAGTCAGGAGCATGTTCCACAGTCAGGAGCATGTTCCACAGTCAGGAGCATGTTCCTCAGCCAGGAGCATGTTCTACAGTCAGGAGCATGTTCCTCAGCCAGGAGCATGTTCCTCAGTCAGGAGCATGTTCCTCAGCCAGGAGCATGTTCTACAGTCGAGGGCTGTTAGAAGTATGGAAAATCAGATACTAATCAATAGTAAAACTAGTATTGATACCAAAAAGGTCCACTGACAGGACAGAGAAGAACCTTTCCTGAATGTCTTTAGAACGATCTGGAGCTGATCAGAACAAGTATAAGTTTCAGACCTGGCTTAGTCCTGGTTTATTTATTATTTATTTATTTGACAGGGACAATGCACATTAATGAACATAAGTATAAAACAAATGTAAACACAAAGCTCGTTTTTATCCGTAGTCCCTCGGCAGGAAAATACATAAAAATACAACATACAAAACAAGCAGAACAAAGAAAAGTCTAGTGTCACATGACTGGTTGGTTTGTTGTGTTTTAAAAGTGATCAGGGTAGGGCTGTCCTGTATGTGCAGAGGAAGACTGTTCCAGATGTTAGTGGCCCTCACAGCGAGAGGGTTCTGACCAAAGGTGGTTCTTCTGTGGGGACCTCACAGTCTCCTCTGGGGGGCGGGGGGGTTAGTCCATGTAGCGCTTTGGAAATGAAGCATACATACTTCAAATTTATAACATTTTCAACATTTAAAAGATTGTACTTATTTAAAATATTATATACATGAAATGAATTAGGTTTTTGGTACAGTTTTAAACAGTGATTCAATTATTTTCAAATTGGTAACAGTGGTGAGAGACCAACTTGTGATGCAACATTCAATATGGGATAGCAAGACTAAACTGGTTTAGTACCAGTTTAGTCTTGCTTTAGTCCTGGTTCAGTCCTGGTTCAGTCCTGGCTTAGTCCTGGTTCAGTCCTGGTTTAGTCCTGGTTCAGTCCTGGTTCAGTCCTGGTTCAGTCCTGCTTTAGTCCTGGTTCAGTCCTGGTTTAGTCCTGGTTTAGTCCTGGTTTAGTCCTGGTTTAGTCCTGGTATAGTCCTGGTATAGTCCTGGTTCAGTCCTGGTTCAGTCCTGCTTTAGTCCTGGTTTAGTCCTGGTTCAGTCCTGGTTTAGTCCTGGTTTAGTCCTGGTTCAGTCCTGGTTTAGTCCTGGTTTAGTCCTGGTTCAGTCCTGCTTTAGTCCTGGTTTAGTCCCGGTTCAGTCCTGCTTCAGAACCATCTGGAACCATCTGGATGAGCACAGAGACTAGTATAATAATGATCAATAATAATAAATAATGATGATGAACACAAAATGAACCAAACGGTACAGGACAGGTTCTGGTGTACACCCGCGGACCCTGTGGAACCCACCGGGACCAGCTCTGTTTTTGAGGACGGATCTTTGACGAACTTTACTGTTCCACAGGGAAAATGACTGGGACACAGCGGCTCACAGACCACAGCGTATTATAATAAGAAAGAGTCAAAAATTCTGTCAGGCGATTTTATTTCATTAATTACAGGATTTATAATTAATTAATCTAATTAATCACATTTTAATCTCATGAGAGACAGAGAGAGAGAGGCAGCCCACAGTTTTCCTGTGGTCGTTTTGCTCAATCGTTTCCTAAATTCTGCAAGCGTGGTTCGGTGGTTTGTCGGTTTGGTGGTTCGGTGGTTTGTCGGTTTGGTGGTTCGGTGGTTTGTCGGTTTGGTGGTTTGGTGAAGTACGCTCACACTCGCTCTATCACCGGTAGCGATGGAACTTGTCCGGACTTCGTTCTTTTTATAAATAAACTTGCCGTTCAAAGGCCCTGGCAGCTATTTTCTCGCCGCACGCCAAATTTAAAATGCGCATCAAATTACTGCTTATAATTAACTGTGTTAATTTTTATAACGTGTTAATTTGCAGTGTAATTAATTAATCTAATTAATAACTGACAGCCATAGTTATAACATGACTTAACGTTCACAAGAGTCTAATATCGGAGCTTTAAACCGTCAGAGCCGATGTTACAGATGTTTGTTAGTGTAAAAGTGTTCCTCGTGTGTGTTCAGGTGGGATCTCTGGAGGAGTTCGTTAGTGTAAAAGTGTTCCTCGTGTGTGTTCAGGTGGGATCTCTGGAGGAGTTTGTTAGTGTAAAAGTGTTCCTCGTGTGTGTTTAGGTGGGATCTCTGGAGGAGTTCGTTAGTGTAAAAGTGTTCCTCGTGTGTGTTCAGGTGGGATCTCTGGAGGAGTTCGTTAGTGTAAAAGTGTTCCTCGTGTGTGTTCAGGTGGGATCTCTGGAGGAGTTCGTTAGTGTAAAAGTGTTCCTCGTGTGTGTTCAGGTGGGATCTCTGGAGGAGTTCGTTAGTGTAAAAGTGTTCCTCGTGTGTGTTCAGGTGGGATCTCTGGAGGAGTTCGTTAGTGTAAAAGTGTTCCTCGTGTGTGTTCAGGTGGGATCTCTGGAGGAGTTCGTTAGTGTAAAAGTGTTCCTCGTGTGTGTTTAGGTGGGATCTCTGGAGGAGTTCGTTAGTGTAAAAGTGTTCCTCGTGTGTGTTCAGGTGGGATCTCTGGAGGAGTTCGTTAGTGTAAAAGTGTTCCTCGTGTGTGTTCAGGTGGGATCTCTGGAGGAGTTCGTTAGTGTAAAAGTGTTCCTCGTGTGTGTTCAGGTGGGATCTCTGGAGGAGTTCGTTAGTGTAAAAGTGTTCCTCGTGTGTGTTCAGGTGGGATCTCTGGAGGAGTTCGTTAGTGTAAAAGTGTTCCTCGTGTGTGTTCAGGTGGGATCTCTGGAGGAGTTCGTTAGTGTAAAAGTGTTCCTCGTGTGTGTTCAGGTGGGATCTCTGGAGGAGTTCGTTAGTGTAAAAGTGTTCCTCGTGTGTGTTCAGGTGGGATCTCTGGAGGAGTTCGTTAGTGTAAAAGTGTTCCTCGTGTGTGTTCAGGTGGGATCTCTGGAGGAGTTCGTTAGTGTAAAAGTGTTCCTCGTGTGTGTTCAGGTGGGATCTCTGGAGGAGTTCGTTAGTGTAAAAGTGTTCCTCGTGTGTGTTCAGGTGGGATCTCTGGAGGAGTTCGTTAGTGTAAAAGTGTTCCTCGTGTGTGTTCAGGTGGGATCTCTGGAGGAGTTCGTTAGTGTAAAAGTGTTCCTCGTGTGTGTTCAGGTGGGATCTCTCTGGAGGAGTTCATCGAGGGTGCAGAGAAGGACCCTTGGGTGCTGAACCAGCTCAAACTGGACATCGGGCCGTGTGAGTGGTACATGGAGCAACAGGAGAAGAAGACCTGAGGATGCCGCCTTCCACGAGATCTGAACTAGGGATGCACCCATGTGAACAACACCATTTTTTTTTTTTTTTTTTTTTGAGATAACATTTTATACAGACTGAAAATCATGCAAAATGAATTTTCGAATGTCTTCTTTTATTTTCAAAACATGTTTTGACTCCTGATTTACTCTTTTTTTTTCACTATTAATACATTTAGTTGAAAATCTATGAAAGTTTGAGTGTTTAAACGAGAGAGAAATGTGAGAAAACGTTAATTCGAGGGATTTTACTGTACGGACAAATATCGGTCGTTAATATCGGCCCACTTTTACACATCGGGCCGATACCGATATGTTGGTGGGTGTTTTTTTTGTTTTTTTCAATATCGGCCGATACTGAT
Source organism: Paratrypauchen microcephalus (assembly GCA_036785185.1). Taxonomy (NCBI): domain Eukaryota; kingdom Metazoa; phylum Chordata; class Actinopteri; order Gobiiformes; family Gobiidae; genus Paratrypauchen; species Paratrypauchen microcephalus. The sequence continues at coordinate 9,087,022 of JAVJIX010000019.1, read as the reverse complement.
GTTAATGCCGATATATCGTGCATCCCTAATCTAAACTATTAGACTCTTATCTAATACTGATCCCTCGTTTCATTCTCATGTTTGAGGAACTCTTTATTATTCGTCTGTAACATCTCCAAAGCTCCAAACGCTCTGTTCCACCCCGTGATGTCATCAAGTGGGAGTGTTTAAGTTAAACTGCACTATGTAACTTTTCCGGTGGAGGGTCTGTCAAACGCTTTTCTCCATGGAGAGGTTGTTGCTTTGACTGGAATGTTCCACAGTGTGGCATTAAACCTTTCTATCTCCATGGAGACCAAACCAGGACCAAGTTCCAGGTCAGATCTGTGGAGAGGCGACCCCGCTCACAGTCAGAATGTCTGTTTTTCTAGGTGTTTTTGAGCTCTAAAACCACTTGGGGTTGAGTAAATGTAAAGCAGAGCTGTTTAATGTCACACTGCGGAACATTCCAGGCAGCGCAGTGACGTATCTATGGAAACAGGCAGGTGACAGACCCCCAACCAAAAAGTTACACAGTGCAGCTTGAACAGCTCCTTTTACCTTTAGTTCAGTCGAGATTGGCGACTTCAGGACTGAAATGATCCAAATGATTCTAGTGAAGGTGTGTGGAGTTTAAAAACACAGTGGAGCACTTCCTGTATCACCACATGATGACATCACAAGGTGTTTTCAGGTCTTTGTGTGATGAGGAAACGACATTTGGACAGAGCCGGGGATTATGGGACATTTAAAGAGAACACTTAGTGACACGTTCAGGAGGAGAAGCCCGAGCCTTATTTAAAGCTGCACTGTGTAACTGTTCTGCTTGTCTCCATGGAGATGTGAGTGCTTTACCTGGAATGTTCCACAGTATGGCAATGAACTCCTCTTCTGTCTTCATGTGTTACGTGTCATGTCTGTGGAGAGGCGAGCCCGCTCACTGTGTTTTAAAGGTGTTTATGAGGAATAAAAACATCTGTAAAGGAATAAATACAGGATAGACGTTTAATGCCATACGGTGGAACATTTAAGGGAGATTAGCAGATAGGTGTATGTAATAACTGCTTCTGTGGAAATCACATTCTGAATCGAGGACTTTAAGAGGGGGTATTCTGTGATTTTAGTTTTCTCCAAGATAAAACGCAGATAAAATTAGCAGAGCACAACGGACTAATTTATGTTTGTGTTTCCCGAAGCAAAGTATTTTACTATTGTTACGTCTTGGCCGAGGGGAAACCAGGGCGCAATATTTAAAGGAAAAATCCCCAAAACCACCAGCAAACTCACAGTGACTACACATTCAACGGTTTATTTAAAATACATCTTGTACACACACACAAAAATAAAAACTTTTCTCATTGAATCTACACGATTCACATAGGTCGCCTGTTTTGGCTTCAAAATGGCGAATTTCGCTGAAAGGTGAGCGATTTTCATGTCTGTTCATCACCTAAAAGTCCCGGTATTATCCGAACATTACGACTGCTGACCTGCTGTGCCTGTGCCACACTTCCCTGGTCACTCTGTCCCTCGAGTTCAGGTTTAGTCCAGGTTTAGTCCAGGTTTAGGCCAGGTTTAGGCCAGGTTTAGACCAGGTTTAGTCCAGGTTTAGCCCAGGTTTAGCCCAGGTTTAGGCCAGGTTTAGGCCAGGTTTAGTCCAGGTTTAGCCCAGGTTTAGGCCAGGTATAGACCAGGTTTAGTCCAGGTTTAGCCCAGGTTTAGCCCAGGTTTAGCCCAGGTTTAGGCCAGGTATAGACCAGGTTTAGCCCAGGTTTAGACCAGGTTTAGTCCAGGTTTAGACCAGGGTTAGTCCAGGTTTAGGCCAGGTTTAGACCAGGTTTAGTCCAGGTTTAGTCCAAGTTTAGTCCAGGTTTAGGCCTTGATTTAGTCCAGGTTTAGGCCAGGTTCAGACCAGGTTTAGTCCAGGTTTAGCCCAGGTTTAGGCCAGGTATAGACCAGGTTTAGCCCAGGTTTAGACCAGGTTTAGTCCAGGTTTAGACCAGGGTTAGTCCAGGTTTAGGCCAGGTTTAGACCAGGTTTAGTCCAGGTTTAGTCCAAGTTTAGTCCAGGTTTAGGCATTGATTTAGTCCAGGTTTAGGCCAGGTTCAGACCAGGTTTAGACCAGGGTTAGTCCAGGTTTAGTCCAGGTGAATCTCTAAAAACGACAGTAACCGCTGTTTGTAAAAAGAGCTGCTTGTTTAAATGGTTAAATATATTTGCTGACATTGGCGTGTGGGTATCAGCAGTAGCTCAGTTGGTCGAGCGTTTGTCCACTGATCCAAAGGTTGGCGGTTCAAATCCCACTCTTGACATAAGAAACATCAGCGGTTGAGCGGTCAGATCCACTGACCCACAGGTTGGCAGGTGTGATTCCAGCTCCCACAGATGAGTGTTGCCGTTGTGTCCTTGGGCAAGACACTTAACCCACCCCGCCCCCAGTGTCTGCGTACACTGGTGTGTGAATATGTGTGTGGTTCCTTGTTGTAAAGCGCTTTGGGTGGAAAAGCGCTGTATAAAGATGTGACCATTACCATATCTGTGTGTGGACCAGGCGCCAGACATAAAATATTGAGGGAGCGATGAGTTTATCACAGGGGGCGGGGTCGCGTCGCGACGCACGCACACGCTCCTCGAGAGCTCGTGTATTTAGACTACACTTTTGTAAGAGACTGACTGAGTGAGTAAAAAGTGAGTTTTTTAAATTAGAATTAATTTAATTTATGTTTTAACTCATTTGTATTGCTGAATAGCGTGGGCTAGTATTTTTGCAGTATTTATTTTAATTTCTTTTTTTCTTTTACAACTCTCACATCTGAGGGGGCAGGACTGATGACGTGAGGGGGCGTCACCACCAAACGCCCCCTCGTGGCGCCGGCCGTGGTGTGGAGGAGCTCCGCTGTGTGTTTACGCAAACATTTTTTTTAAATATAAAAACTTAACTTTATTTTATTTGCTTGAGCCTCTAATTTGTAGTTAATGTTTAAAAAAAAAAAAAAACTCCTTTGGTTCATGAGTAAAAACTGGCGCCTGCTGCTTTGAGAATTCAGATCTAAGTTTGAGCTCTGTCCTGTAATAAAAAGCTTAACAACTTCATGTTTTAAAGGTGCACTGCGTAACATTTCTCGTGGAGGGTCCATCACGTGGACTCTCCATCCGGAAAGGGCAAGCCGCCTTTTTCCGGTCGAGAACCATGGCCTCGGATTTGGAGGAGCTGATCCTCATCGAAGCTGCTTCACACTCGGTTGCAAACCCCCCCAGTGCACGCTGGAGTTTGATGAAGCCATCAGGACTTCATCAAAATGATGAAGTCAACCTGTGACAAAGGGCCGCCCTGGCGGAGTCCAACATGCACCGGGAACAGGTGAACAGGAGTTCCAGTATCTCGGGGTCTTGTTCTCGAGTGAGGGGAGGATGGAGCGTGAGATTGACAGGCGGATCGGTGCGGCGTCGGCAGTGATGCAGTCGCTGTACTGGACCGTTGTGGTGAAGAGGGAGCTGAGCCGAAAGGCAAAGCTCTCGATTTACTGTCGATCTACGTTCCTCCCCTCACCTATGGTCATGAGCTCTGGGTAATGACCGAAAGGACGAGATCGCTGATACAAGCGGCCGAAATGAGTTTCCTCCGCAGAGCGGCTGGACGCTCCCTTAGAGACAGGGTGAGGAGCTCAGTCACACGGGAGGAGCTCGGAGTAGAGCCGTCGCTCCTCCATGTGGACAAGAGCAGCTGAGGTGTCTCGAGCGTCTGTTCCGGACGCCACCCTCAGGAGGTGTTCCGGGCACGTCCCACCGGGAGGAGGCCCCGGGGAAGACCCAGGACACGCTGGAGGGACTATGTCTCTCGGCTGGCTTGGGAACGCCTTGGGGTCCCCCCGGAGGAGCTGGAGGAAGTGTCCGGGGTGAAGGAAGTCTGGGAGTCCCTGCTTAGACTGTTGCCCCGGCGACCCGGCCCCGGATAAGAGGAAGAACATGGATGGATGGCCCATCACTTGCTTGTCATTACAGTTCAGGTCTGTGGAGAGGTGCCCTGTTGGCAGAATTATTGTATTTCTGAGCAAAAGAAGCGCCTGTAATGAATAAATGCTGGATGGATTTGTTTAATGTCACACCACGGAACATTCCAGGGAAAGGAAGCAGCATCTCCACAAGCAGGTAGCGGATACTCCAGCAGAAAAGTTGCGCAGTGCACCTTTAATTTTTAATGTCTGTGTGTTGTTGATTATGTCAGTGTGTTTTTTTTCTTGTATAGCACCAAAACACCAAACACCTCCAGGGACTGTGTGAACGATCACATGGAAACAGTTTCACTGTTGTAACAAAATAAATCAATAAAAGAAGACACTCTGAGTGAGTGAGCTGAACGAGTCACTCTTTTGACTTAAAGTGGAGTTACACATTTTTCATCCTCATCGTTGACAAGGGAAGAAGCTTTGTTACAAAACCATAATAATTGTTCATTATTAAAGTCTGCGGAATGGGTTCACTGACTGTTTTTTTTTATTTATTTATTTGAATCAGGAGAATGCATATTAATCATGTCAACAAACAGCATCAATGTAAATATGACGGAACTAGCACAACAGCTACTTTCCATCCGTTGTCTTCAGGCAGGTCAGAACAGAAGAACATTTAAAGGAACAGAAGAGACAGAAGTGCAGCAAGTTCACCACAACAGACCATTCTCTGATTTTAAAGGGATAGGGCTTTTTTAAAATGTTAATCTGTATGGGTTTCCTTCTAAAAGTTTCGTGCGGTAACACCGGCTTACCTCTGACTGTTTGCGCTCAGCCCGGTTCTGCTCGCGTTCTGGAGCTCAGGTCATTAGGTCCGGTGAGTTCGCAGGGGACTCGTAATAAAGCTTGTTTTTCTTCTCAAAACAAAACATTTGTCCGAAAGGTGATATATTTGCGTCCCAAACAGTTGTCCACGAAACATCCAGCAGCGTATTTTTGCATTTGCATATCTCGTCTCGATTCGTATCACTGCGCACCTTTTACTTATTATTAGCCTGTTAACCTTTAGCGGAAGTGAACGAAGGATGCGGTCCGCCATAAGGGGAAGATTACGAGTGAACAGGCAACAGGCAGCTAACGTGAGCGCAGTGATATTGTATTTTCTGTTTTTAATTGGAAAGCACTTTGGTCACCATTGGTATTGTAAAGGGCTATATAAATAAAGATTGATTGATTGAGCTCGAGAAAACAAAACTGTTATCTCGAGATCACAAAATAACAGTTGAGATGTCGGCTTCTGCATTACGGAAACCGACAGAGGTCACGCCCCCTTGTAGGCCAGACAACGAAGGTGGAAGACTGTATCTCCGTCGGTAAAGACGGGTCAGTCTTCTGCAGAGATGCCGCGGACTAATCTTGAAATGATCCCGAATTAAAAGTCGTAATGCAATCTCCCCCTGATCAAAATATTGCCTGATCGATTATTATTCCAGATATTGTAATGACCAATAATGCGTCTATAGACCCCTTTACCGTTAGTAAACAGACGTGACGTCACCGGTCACTGTTGACCCAGAATCAACCATGGCGACCATAGCGGAGTATCTGAACGATAGGGAGAGCTACATTCAAAAGCTCACGTTGAGCAACGGGGTTCGACTACCAGATCCTTATGCGATCACGGAGTAGCAGTACGACCGCAGAAAGTGGCCAGATTTACAGTGGACAGATATCCACTGTTATTTAGTGGAGAAGCCCAGCGTGTATACAAGAGAGAAAGTGCGCGCATACAAATCCATGGATGCCTACCAGTTTGCCGTGTGTGACCATGTACAGGAGGTAAAATACCACGATATCGATGGGGAGTTTGGCGTCTTGGCATCTGATGTTCAGCCCCAGGATAGTCTATGTGAGTCTTGAGTTACGCTTAGCTGTTCACAGGACACAGGGTTAAAACAGAAGAACCAGGTGGAGGTTCTAAGTATACAGAGATTAGGGTTTTCATATGTAAGTACACATGTAAATTAAATATGAGATCCCACTTTAAGTAACATACTACGACTTAATTCACGAGTCACAGATGTGATCTCAGTCATGTCAAATGCCATTTATGATGGTCATGCGAAAACTTCATGCATTTTAACAAAGTTATTCGTGTTCGTTTACATGTGTCTGTCGTACAGGTTACCCGGTTAATATGTCTGTGAGCTTTGCGGTGTCCTGTGCTTGCTAGTTAATCATGCTGCTTGTTTAGGGTAATTTGCCCAGGTGTTCACTTGTGTGTATGTCAGCTGAATGATATGAACTATCATTTATTCCATGTGTTTCTCTTTATTTCACGTCGAGTTCTTCTCTTCTATATCTTCTCTGGGGGTTTTATGGCAGCAGTGGCTTTGTTTTGCGTCAGCACTGCGCGCGCATTCAGTGATGACGTAGCTTTGAAACAGGTCTATTCAGAATGAGAATTGGCCCCGAAGTCAGCCTGTCACTACGGAAGCCGACAGAGGCTCTGCATGTCACAACGTGGCATCACGGAATAACTGCTTGTTTTCTTGAGATAACGGAATAATTTTTTGTTTTCTCGAGATCACGAATTAAGTGTGTTGTTTTCTCGAGATCTTGAATTAATTATCTCGTTATCTTAAACTATAAGTGTAAACTCCACCAGTGCAGGACGTCATCTGGACAGTCAGCCTTCTGTAAACTGTGGAACTCCTGCCCACAGAAATGAAGTCCATCTGCGAGTTAAAACTGTTCACTGTTAAACTTAAATCTTGGCTCAAGATAAACCAAAGCTGTACCCATGTGTAAATAGTGTTAGAATGAGTGAATGAATGAGTGTTACATGTCTTTGCACTGCTGTATTTATATAGATGAAATTGTGTGTGTATATCATCATTATCATTATTACTATTTTCCATTATTATTTTTATTACGTATTACTATTTGCACTATTTATTACTTACTTTATCCCCTCCCTGCCTGCATGCACTTTTTCCCTCTTGTCCAATTGTCCTGGAGCTACTGTGGCGAGTAAATTTCTCCTGTGTGAGATCAATAAAGGCTTATCTTATCTTATATATATATATATATATATATATATATATATATATATATATATATATATATATATATATATATATATATATAAGCTAAGCCCCCCCCCCCATTTTACTTTGTTAAAATGAAAATGCTTTTATAACAAAAAGTCCATATAATCATTCAATAATTCAATAATACACAGGATATACTGTATGTTATCACACACGTACACACACACACCTTAGTCCTGGTTTAGTCTTGGTTTAGTCCTGGTTTAGTCCCAGTTTAGTCCAGGCTTAGTCCTGGTTTAGACCTGTTTTAGTCCTGGCTTAGTCTTGGTTTGGACCTGGTTTAGTTTTGGTTTAGTCCTGGTTTAGTCCTGGTTTAGTCCTAGGGTGACCACCGGCATGAAACAGGAAAGGACAGGGATCCAAGGAGCGCTCAGGGAGTTAGTGTGTGTTTGCTCAGACACCTAAAAAATTAGGGGGAACATTGGCCATGTCCCAATTCCAAGTATTACTAGTCGCAATAGAATCATATTTGTGTCTTTAGGGAACAAGGAGCAGACCACCCGGCTCATTGAGCTGAGGCGGGACCTGTTCCATTTCACAGACGCCCATGTGATCCCCGGACTGCACTCAGGGCTGAGCGAGTATGCACCGCCTCGACTGCAGACTGAAACCACACTCCGAACCGTGCATTCGCTGAATTGGGAAATGGCGAACATCGCAGAGTAGCAAGTGTAAATAATGGGTGGGGATTTATGACGATTTATGCAACGGTGGCCGACGAGAGTCCGAAAGGAGGACAAAATGTAAAAAAGGAGGACACGTGACAGACGGCCGGACAGACAGCTCTAAAACCATGCGTCCACTCACCTCCACATCCAGTTGTGACAGCTGCACCGCCCTCGGCCAGAGGGTGGCTGCCCTGGAACAACGCATATCCATGTGCGAAAGTCGAGTGGAAAGCGATCTGGATATAATTTTGGGCAAGACTCAGGCCATGGCTAACAGTGCCGAACTGGCGGACACGGCTCATTGCTCCGAAGACACCTCCGAGCACCAGGCCTCTCCACCTGACTCTGGTGCTCCAGGTACAGACGAACAGTATTGGATTCAGCGAGGGGCTAGGCCCAAAGCCCCGATTAGCTCTACTCCAGTCCGGGCAGACCCCTGGATTGTCGTAGCCCGTAAAGACTGCAGACATGGTAAGCGAATAAACCGCTTGTCCCGCTCCTCCTCCCGTGATGGCTCCGGACATGGTAAGTGCTCCTCCTCTTTGAATGTAGCTTTGTCAAATAAATTCAGTATCCTCGACCATGAGGATTTTCCCCCACTAACCCGCACTTTCAAGGGCCGGTTGCTTTTCACCCCGGCTCCAAAATCAGACCGCCCCGGACTTCGGGGCATGGCTATTAATGTGTCGCCACTAGCCTTGGGTAACTCTCACGAGAGCGATTCTCCACTGCTCTCTGGGACTTCCCCAACTATGGCCCCAGTGCCGCACGGAGATCTGCCCTTGCAAGTGCCGGGCTCGCCCGCTAAGCGTGACGGGGCAAGTCCCACTGTCCCCTCTCCGCGCGCGAGTGTTCCCCCCGCTGCGGCTGCGGCGCCTCCCCCCGCTGCGTCGGTTCTGTCCGCTGTGGCGGTTCCGTCCGCTGCGGCGCCTCCCCCCGCTGCGTCGGTTCCGTCCGCTGTGGCGGTTCCGTCCGCTGCGGTGCCTCTGGCGCCTCCCCCCGCTGCGTCGGTTCCGTCCGCTGTGGCGGTTCCGTCCGCTGCGGCGCCTCTGGCGCCTACCCCCGCTGCGGCGGTTCCGTCCGTGCTGATTCTTGGCTCTTCCATGGTCCGGCACGTGCAAATAGACAAAGGCTATACCTCCTGTCTCCCAGGTGCTCTCGTGAAGGGCATCATAGACTCTGTCCCTGTCACCCTGGGTGCCTTTCCCACAGTGACAACAGTAGTTGTTCATGTTGGAACAAACGATCTTAAACTGCAGCAGTCTGAAAAACTCAAGGACAATTTCAAAACCCTTATTACTACAATCCACAGTTTAGACAAACAGTGCGCTATCTCTGGACCTTTTGTACCACCCCGTTTTGGAAGTGAGAAGTTCAGCCGTTTAAGAGCTCTGCACATATGGCTCAAAGGATACTGCAGAGACAACAAAATCCCTTATGTTGACAATTTCACCACATTTTTTAAGAGACCTGAACTTTTCTTTAAGGACCGATTACATCCTAACATACCCGGATCCCGTCTCCTATCAGACAATATCAAACTCACTCTTGAAGAAGCATGACAAAATAACCAAGCACAGCAAATTCCCGTGATCAGCAGACAGCGGCATGAGCATAAAATTTCTAATAAATCTACTGCCAATGTCCATAATCTCAGATCTCTTCCAAAAGCACACACATCACAAATTCCTATTGCTACTCAGTCTCAGTTAACTCTAAACATGGCCCTTTTAAATGTCCGCTCTCTGCTGAACAAGTCCTTTATTGTTAACGACCTGATTGTAGACCACAAACTTGACTGTTTCTTCTTAACTGAAACGTGGTTAGGTGCAGACGCGCCAGCTGTTCTCACAGAGGCCTCACCACCCACTTTTAACTTTGCATTTTCAACTAGGAACGGTAAAAGGGGAGGTGGCACTGCTTCTATATGTACAAGCACTCTGGCCACCAAACCAATTTCATTAAGCAATTTTACAAGTTTCGAATATCATTCAATTGTTTTTAGCAACCCTCAAATTTTATGTGTCACCATATACAGACCACCAGGAAAATGCAACGTTTTTATCAGTGAGTTTTCTGAGTTTCTATCTACTCTACACAATTCATTTGATATGATTATTATAACCGGTGATTTTAACTTGCACATAGATAACCTTTCAGACCCTATTGCAAATTAATTTTTGAATGTTCTTAATTATATGGATTTTACTCAACACGTCACGCAGCCGACTCACAACAGGGGGCACACTCTGGATCTGGTCATTACTTACGGCCTGACCACTAGTGTGTCCTCTGACATGACCTGGCCATGTCTGACCACTACTGTGTGTTTTTTGATATCACTGGTTTTATACAGCAGGAGACCTCTGTGAGAACTGTGAGGAAGCGCCATCTGACCCCTGAAGTGGCAGAAAATTTTATCGAGGTGTTAGAGAAAAATCCCTCAATGGTTTTACCTGCCTCTTGCGATTCCATTACTGAAGATTTCAACAGTAGACTGCGGTCAGCCTTGGATCTGGTTGCTCCACTCAAAACCAAAAGTATTAAAACCAAATCAAAGCCTCCATGGTTGAATGAAGACTTGAGAAAATCCAAGAGAGAGTGCAGAAAAGCAGAACGTCGATGGAGAAAAAACAAAACGACTATAAACCACCAATTATTCATCAATCAGCAACGGTCACATAACAATGCTACAAGGAATGCAAGAAATCGTTACTTTTCCACAATAATCACGAACCACAAAAATAATCCAAAAGTTCTTTTCTCAACCATTGAAAACATTCTAAACCCCGATTCTAACGCGTTTTACCTGACACCCACTGACTCTCTCTGCGAGCAGTTTGCTGACCACTTCACGGGAAAGATAAACACCATCCGATACAATATTTTATCCTGTCAAAGCTCTGTTTTTAACTCACCTGAGTGTTTGTCTCGCCCAGAGAAGACTCTGGACAGTTTTGCCCTGGTTAATGCTGGGATGCTGGACAAGGTCTTCTCCTCAGTGAGGCCCACCACATGTCTCGTAGACCCAATCCCCACTCCATTTTTAAAGTCTTTTTATGGATCTTTTAGGGATGAACTTTTGGTCATGATGAATTGCTCTCTTCAGACAGGGGTCTTTCCCGCTGCCTTCAAAGCGGCGGTGGTGAGGCCCCTGTTGAAGAAGAGCAATTTAGATTTTAATGATTTTAACAACTACCGACCAGTGTCTAACTTGCCATTTTTAAGCAAGATTCTAGAGAAACTTGTCTCTATCCAATTAAATGAGTTTCTAGATGATCACAACATTTTGGAAAAATTTCTGTCTGGTTTTAGGGTGAACCACAGCACCGAGACTGCCTTGGCAAAGATTTTAAATGACTTTAGAATAAACTGTGACTCTCAAAAGGTGACTGTGTTGATTCTGCTGGATCTGAGCGCTGCCTTTGACACAGTAGACCACATGATTCTTTTAACTCGCCTAAAACACCTCGGCCTCTCTGGTGCTGTTCACAAATGGTTCATGTCCTATCTCACAGACAGAACATTTATGGTAACTATGGACACATGCTCCTCCAAGATCCATAAAATCACATGCGGTGTCCCCCAGGGCTCCATTTTAGGCCCTGTGCTTTTCAACCTGTACATGCTTCCCCTTGGCGGCGTCATCAGGAGACATGGAATCAATTTCCACAGCTATGCAGATGATACACAGCTTTACATTTCCGCATCTCCTGATGACTCCAGACCAATGGATGCTCTTTTTAACTGTATTCTAGATATCAAATCCTGGATGGCAAGAAACTTTCTCCAGCTTAACCAGGACAAAACGGAGGTTTTAGTCATCGGTCCTGAGGCCCAGAGAGAGAAACTTTTATCAAAACTACAAGCACAGTCTTTTAACCCATCTCCTCAAGTGAAAAACCTGGGCGTCATTCTTGACTCTGAGCTGACTTTTATTCCACACATCAAGAACATCACAAAAATGGGCTTCTATCACCTAAAAAACATAGCCAGAGTTCGCCCTATTCTCTCTCAGGCCAATACGGAGACACTGATGCATGCTTTTGTCACCAGCCGTATAGACTACTGTAATGCCCTGCTCTCTGGTCTTCCCAAAAAGAGTATTTCAGGTTTGCAATTATTGCAAAATTCAGCAGCACGTGTCCTGACTAGGTCCAGAGGGCGGGACCACATTACACCGGTCTTAAAATCTCTGCATTGGCTCCCTGTGAGTTACAGGATAGATTTTAAAGTTCTTTTACTGGTTTTTAAATGTCTTAAAGTGATACTCCGGGATTTTTGACATAGGGTCCAATTTTCTAGTTAGCCAGCGTGTAGGATATGTGTAGAGAAAGTTATTTTGCGATTTCATGCAGTCTTTGTAAAATCTGAGTTGGCTGTTGCTAAGCTAGCGAAAGTGAACGTCCTGCAGCTAGCCAGCCACTAAAATAGACATACCCAGTACAAAACAAACACCCAAACAAATCAGTTATTATGCCAGGGTATCGATTTAAATATCTGTGTTGATATAATAAGATTTTGAACGAAACGGACCTTGCTTCAAACGACTTAATTGACGCATATTGGGGGACTAGTTTCTAAGCAGCGGCGGAATTTTACTTCTCCCTCGTCAATTCATCAGCAGCAGTTGTCATTATTACAAAGAGTAGAGACTGGAGGCATGCATTACACACGTTGGTGAGTAACAGAAACAGGAGGCCTAACTTAGAAGATGTGAGTATAATCATCTCACTGATTTTGCAACTGGCCAAACGCTCCTACATTCAACATTTTTCTGGCACACCACTTACCGCATTGATAACTGGCCATTAGGTCCAGCAGGTCTAGGTCGTTTCTTCCAATTTATCTTTTCGACGCAGAAGAATGTCTCCAGTACGCCACGATTGAGATGGGGCAAGAAGTCCTGGTGCTCTGTTATGCAGACATCATTGGAAGTGCTATGGCCACCAGACACATCTAGACTTCGAAACGAAGTATCTAGCTCCAGCTCTTGCATTTGTGGGATAACTAAGTCCCACTCCCTGCAGCAAAAACATTCATCCTCGTTCTCCATAACTTCGCAATTTCGGCATTGACACCACCAATCCCCGGTTCTTCTGTCCCGGCTTTCTGCTGCAGCTTCGGCGGCGGCTGCATTTGCAGACGCGCTCTCTAGTTCTCTTGCTCTTTGTAAATCCATCTCTTTCAATTCTTCGTCCGTATACTCCGGCTCATACAAGTATGGTTCACTGGAAAAATGCAACTGCTCTTCCTCCTCATCAAAATAATCGGGCTCGCCAAACATTGCCATACTTTGAACAGGCTCCGTGTGCTCACTTTTACAGTTGCGAGGTTGCTAGTAAACAAACTATTAGAGCCGGTCGGATTGGGACATGCGGGTGATATCAATCCGCGGCTGTCAAGCTTTCAATGAGGAAGTACGAATTGCTGATGATGATCAAAGGAATACATGCTTGGTTTACTTCCTTAATCATTCTATCAACACAGATATGTACATCGATACCCTGGCATAATAACTGATTTGTTTGGGTGTTTGTTTTGTACTGGGTATGTCTATTTTAGTGGCTGGCTAGCTGCAGGACGTTCACTTTCGCTAGCTTAGCAACAGCCAACTCAGATTTTACAAAGACTGCATGAAATCGCAAAATAACTTTCTCTACACATATCCTACACGCTGGCTAACTAGAAAATTGGACCCTATGTCAAAAATCCCGGAGTATCACTTTAATGGTCTTGGGCCTTCCTATCTTTCAGAACTGCTTTCCCCTTATGAACCTTCACGGGCCCTGCGCTCCTCCGGCGGCAGGCTCCTGGGGGGTATTCCACGAACGTCGCTAAACTTAGCCACGACTAAGTGCTAAGTTCTCGCCTGGCTGAGACACAACTTAGACAAAAGCTTGAACCCGTTCCACTAACGCGTTTCAGCTGCGCCTAGTCAGAGCTAAGCTCAGTCTGGCCTAATCAGGCCGGGCCTAGACGCGTGCACGGGGTAAATAAGAAGCCCTGAACAAGCGACTGTCGAAAACGCGATCATGTGGAAGATTCGGGCCGATTATTTCAGCGCATCAGAACAGAAGTTGCTTTTGGAACTCTACAACACATTTGCAATAACCAAGACCAGAGACATGGCGTGGCAGAAGTTCGCCGAACGCTTAAATACACAAGATAAGTCCCATAACAGTGCTGGACATTGAGTTTTTTAAGTCTGTTTTTCACCATTGACGTCAACGCTGATCTGTGGCGCAGGGGTAAAGTTACCGTCTGGAGTGCGGGAGATTGTGAGTTCGATACTCATGGTAGGCAGTTGATGGCATAATTATTATACATTTGTATAGCAGTCTTGTCAGTTGTAATTTATTTTTACTGTGTAAAAGTATTTGCTCCAACTAATACGTTAAATTGTGTTATCTTGTCTTTGAGCAGGAATAATGTGAAGAGGACTGTTTTGCAGGTAAAGACAAAGCATAATAACATTTTGCAGAGTGCTAAGTAAGATCATATTAATATTATTATTCAGTGAAATTAGTAATACTGTTGAAATGGTACCTTAATTTAATTTAAAATGAACAGTAGCTACCAAGCCACAGGAGGTGGGAGCCCCCCTCAAAATCTTTCACCTGCAGAGGAGCTGGCACTGGCCCTAAACCGGGGTCGCCCACTGGTGGAGGTAACTGAAGGAGGGACCCCATCAAAGATCCTTCCTGCGAGTTCTCCTGAAGAGTATATTCAAGTTACTGAAGATGGCGTACACTTGGACCCTCCTCAGCAGTCCTCCAGCAGTGCCTTGCCTGACCCTCAGCAGTCCTCCAGCAGTGGCCTCACACCAGAATGTCATACCTAATGTCTTTTATTGTTTTATGCCTATTGATGGAAATTGATAAATAGGATTTCATTAAAAAGGCTTGCACAGCATCTCTTAAGCAAATTTGTTGAATCATTGAAATGTTGCATCATGGAGTGTGCCTGTTATTTGGCTACATTTTGTTTTAAAAGTAAAGGTTTACCTGTAACTTTATTCTTTGATAGAGATGTCACATAAAATATAAAGTGTCAATGTCGTCAAGTGAGAGTGATGTTAGGCCCAGCTGATATAATTTGATGTGATGATAAGAGTAATTGTAGGTTAAATTCATTTCCATTTCTGTAATATGTTGCAAATATAAATGCGTGAAAATTTAACTGAAATTTGACGTGGGCATCAATAGGTCAATAGCGGGAATCGAACCCGGCCCGCCCACACGAGAGTCAAAGCACAAATTCACTCGACCACAGATATTCTTTGAAATACTGCTGGAATTCTTCTATATGTTAATGTCGTAAAGACAGCGGTTGAAAAGCATATGTTTAGATTACCGGAGAATTGTCAAGAACCGAGAACGTAAGGTAATTTGTTTTTTTGCTGATGTTGTTTTCGGACAACACAGATACTCATGCGGGGAGGTGTGCGGAACGGTGTGTTTGACACTCTGTTTACGTCAGGTACGTATTCTCTGCGACACGGCCTAAGTAAGACAGAACTTTAACCTTGCCGCGACCAGACTATCTGCTAAGACCATGTTGCCCCAGTAACTCAGCGGGAACTAAGTTTAGCGAGCGTCGTGGAACCGAACTCTCACTTAAACTAGCGCCAACTGACGAATAAAGCCGGGCTTTGCGCTTAGTAGCTTTCGTGGAATACCCCCCTGGTCATTCCCAAAGTCAGGACACACACTCACGGAGAGGCGTCTTTTCAGTACTGCGGCCCTCGTCTATGGAACTGCCTGCCGGAGGACCTCAGGGCTGCAGAGAACGTTCATGTTTTTAAGAGTGGGCTCAAGACTCACCTGTTTAGCTTGGCCTTTGACTGACTTCGGTCGTCTGTTTGCTTGTCTTTTATTTGTTCTTTTGTTTGTTGTTGCTGTTCCTGTTGTTGCTGCTGCTGTTGTTGCTGTTCCTGTTGTTGCTGTTCCTGTTGTTCCTGTTGTTGTTTTGTTGTTGCTGTTGTTGTTGCTGCTGTTGTTGTTGCTTTTGTTGTAGCTGTTGCTTTCGTTGCTTTTGTTGTTGCTGTTGTTGTTGTTGTTGTTGTTCCTGTTATTGCTGTTATTGTTTTGTTGTCGCTGTGGTTCTGTTGTTGTTGCTGTTCCTGTTGTTGCTGTTGTTGCTTTTGTTGTTGTTGCTGTTGTTGTTGTTGCTGTTGCTGTTGATGTTGGTGTTGCTGTTGTTGCTGCTGTTGTTGCTGCTGCTGCTGTTGTTGCTGTTGTTTCTGCCGTTGTTGCTGCTGTTGTTGCTGCTGTTGTTACTGTTGTTGCTGCTGTTGTTCCTGTTGCTGTTGTTGCTATTGCCGTTGTTGCTGCTGCTCCTGTTGCTGCTGCTGTTGCTGCTGCTGTTCCTGTTGCTGCTGTTGTTCTTGTTGTTGCTGTTGTTGTTGTTGCTGCTGTTGTTGTTGCTGCTGCTGCTGTTGTTGCTGTTGTTTCTGCCGTTGTTGCTGCTGTTGTTGCTGCTGTTGTTACTGTTGTTGCTGCTGTTGTTCCTGTTGCTGTTGTTGCTATTGCCGTTGTTGCTGCTGCTCCTGTTGCTGCTGCTGTTGCTGCTGCTGTTCCTGTTGCTGCTGTTGTTCTTGTTGTTGCTGTTGTTGTTGTTGCTGCTGTTGTTGTTGCTGCTGCTGCTGTTGTTGCTGTTGTTTCTGCCGTTGTTGCTGCTGTTGTTGCTGCTGTTGTTACTGTTGTTGCTGCTGTTGCTCCTGTTGCTGTTGTTGCTATTGCCGTTGTTGCTGCTGCTCGTGTTGCTGCTGCTGTTGCTGCTGCTGTTCCTGTTGCTGCTGTTGTTCTTGTTGTTGCTGTTGTTGTTGTTGCTGCTGTTGTTGTTGCTGCTGCTGTTGTTGTTGCTGTTGTTGTTGCTGTTGTTTCTGTCATTGTTGCTGCTGTTGTTGCTGCTGCTGCTGTTGTTGTTGCTGATGTTCCTGTTGTCGTTGTTGTTGCTGCTGTTCCTGTTGCTGCTGCTGTTGTTGTTGCTGCTGTTGTTGTTGCTGTTGTTGTGGTTGCTGTTGTTCTTGCTGTTGTTCTGTCGTTGTTGCCGTTGTTGCTGCTGCTGCTGTTGTTGCTGTTGTTGCTGTTGTTGATGCTGTTGTTGCTGTTGTTGCTGCTGTTCCTGTTCCTGTTCTTTTTTTTTTTTTTTTCCCTGGTGGCACGGTGGCTGAGTGGCTAGCACTCATGCTTCACAGCAAGAAGGTTCGGGTTGCCCGGGCCTTTCTGTGTGGAGACTGCATGTTCTCCCCGTGTTTGGGTGGGTTTCCTCCGGGTACTCCGGTTTCCCCCACCAACCTAAACATGCGCCATAGGTAAAATCCTCCAGCTTAGGGCCTGACCAAAGCATAAATAACAAAACAAAATCATGGGGATGGTCCCCGGGTCAAATATAGAAACAACTTCTCCTGTGCGAGATCAATAAAGGTCAATCTTCTAATCCTTGACCACTGTAGGGCGCTTTGTGCTACAATTTTGTATGAAAAGCGCCTTATAAATGTTTGATTGATTGATTGATTGAAAACCGGATGAAATCCGGACGAATGGTCACCCTATTTAGTCCTGGTTTAAACCTTGTTTAGTCTTGGTTTAGTCCTGGTTTAGTGCCGAAATAGATGCAGAAATAATCTGATAATATGACTCACCCATAAGAATGCGGTCAGATCCATTCTAACAGTTTTCCGTGTTGTCTTTAATAATCCGGAACTCCGGAGAAAAGGACATAATCCCGAACGTATCCCGTGTCCCGAGGCGAGAGTTCCTTCTTACGTAGCATTAACGTAGCAAGTTAAGGATTCTTCTTCTCTTGGAAATGCCGCATAAATATCAGGCTCACAGCTGATCGGCGAACAGGCGCAAACACAACAGCGGCAATCGTCATGATTGGCGGGAGCGCGTATCGGTGCGTAATTATGCTGCAACATGATTGGAAGCTGGAGCGCACTGGCCATTTTGACTTAAAAACGGCGAAATTCACCAAAAGTTTAGGGATTTTCATGCCTGATTGATAAAATGCCATAAGGGATGGAAGAAGGGATGCCCATTTTAGAAGAGGGATGATTTTGACTATTCCCCCCCCCCCATCCTCCCTCAACTCGAGTACTGTATATATATATATATATACAGGCTTGGGGAGTAACGGATTACATGGAACGGCGTTAAGTAAAAGGATACAAAAAAAAGGTAACTGTATTCCCCTACAGTTACAAAGAAAAAGACGTAATCAGATTACAGGTACATTTAGTGAAAATGGGGATTACTTAGCAGGATTACAATTTGAAAGCATGTTATGTTATTTCATTTTTTTCATTTAAAGCCGGAGGTCATATGTAGGGAAAACCGCGCCGCGCGCGCTCTGTGAAACAAACTTGCATCGGCGCGCACTGAACTTCACGCAGGTCGCGCACTACGGACTAAACTTGCACCCGCCAATCATGACGATTGCCGCTGTTGTGTTTGCGCCTGTTCGCCGATCAGCTGTTAGCCTGATATTTACGCGGCATTTCCAAGAGAAGAAGCATCCTTAACTTCCTACGTTAATGCCACGTAAGAAGGAACTCTCGCCTCGGGACACGGGATACGTTCGGGATTATGTTCTTTTCTCCGGATTATTAAAGACAACACGACAAACTGTTAGAATGGAGCTGACCGCATTCTTATGGGTGAGTCATATTATCAGGTTATTTCTGCATCTATTTCGGCACTAAACCAGGACTAAACCAGGACTAAACCAGGACTAAACCAGGTTTAAACCAGGACTAAACCAGATCTAAACCAGGACTAAACCAGGACTAAACCAGGTTTAAACCAGGACTAAACCAAGACTAAACCAGGACTAAACCAGGACTAAACCAAGACTAAACCAGATCTAAACCAGGACTAAACCAGGACTAAACCAGGTTTAAACCAGGACTAAACCAAGACTAAACCAGGACTAAACCAGGACTAAACCAAGACTAAACCAGATCTAAACCAGGACTAAACCAGGTTTAAACCAGGACTAAACCAAGACTAAACCAGATCTAAACCAGGACTAAACCAGGACTAAACCAGATCTAAACCAGGACTAAACCAAGACTAAACCAGGTCTAAACCAGGACTAAACCAAGACTAAACCAGATCTAAACCAGGACTAAACCAAGACTAAACCAGGTCTAAACCAGGACTAAACCAGGTCCAAACCAGGACTAAGCCAAGACTAAACCAGATCTAAACCGGGTCTAAACCAGGACTAAACCGGGACTAAACCAAAACTAAACCAGGTCCAAACCAAGACTAAGCCAGGACTAAACCAGGTCTAAACCAGGTCTAAACCAGGACTAAACCAGGACTAAACCAGGACTAAACCAAGACTAAACCAAGACTAAACCAGGACTAAACCAGGACTAAGGTGTGTGTGTGTGTACGTGTGTGATAACATATATCCTGTGTATTATTGAATTATTGAATGATTATATGGACTTTTTGTTATAAAAGCATTTCCATTTTAACAAAGTACCTTCTAATACTGCCCTGCCCTGAAACACCACAGTGATGTCAGTGATGGGGGAGGGCTTAGCTTAATGCCTCCCCCCCGTTGGTGAAAAATTTCACCATCCCCCCCTGGTTTCATTTTACAACTCGACTACTGGGTAGGAGCCAGTTTCGAGTTAGCTATCGACTAGCAAACTATTAGCAAGCTAGCTAACGTTTGCGGTAACAAGTACACTTTGTGCATTTGAGGAACGATATTACAACATTTAAACATTATCTAGGCAACATAGTCATGTTAACCGATCCATGAAGACCCTTTAGACAATTCCGAGCAAAGCTGTCGTTAGATGTAGGCCAGCACGCAAGCTGGACGAACATCCTGTCCAGCTGCGGAGATCGGGCAAGATGACTGTCCCGGTAAAACTAAAACTTAATAAATATAATTTCGTTGAAGTCATAGGTGTTTAGGTGTTTGGTTTAGTGAGTGACCTTGTTTACTAGTGACTTGGCTTATAGTGATAACAGTTGTTAAAACTACACATAGAACTGTATTTGTCCTCCTAAAAACTTTTAATTGTATTGTAATTTTCTTGTTTTCTTGTTGTTATAGGATATTTGGTGTTAAAGTAATCCAAAAGTAACTGAAAGTAATCAAGTTACATTACTTTAATATTATAGTACCGGGATTACGTTACTGAATACATATTTTAAGGAGTAACTAGTAACTGTACCGGATTACATTTCTAAAGTAACCCTTCCAACCCTGTATATATATATATTAGATTTTATGTTAGTGTAGAAAAGCTCAACCAGGGACGGGGGTTGAAAATTAGTATTTGCTAAACTCTGTATGCATCACATCAGCTGCAAGCTCTGTTCTGTAACTTTGTCCGATTGCATTGTCCCTGCCAAATAAATAAATAAATAAAATAAAATAATCAAGGGAGAAAAAATATTGCTCATGAACATGGCCTCTGTCGGCTTCCGTAGATTCTGTCATCAGATAAGGTATTAAACCCCCAGACCCTGTTACTCGTATTTTCCGACTATAAAGTGATAGAATACGGTGTTTGATTAAGTAAAAGTGATAGAATACGGTGTTTGATGAAGTAAAAGTGACAGAATACGGTGTTTGATGACGTAAATAAATCTCGTGCTCCATTTTTAAAGCTCGGCGCGCAGACTCTGTGGGGGAATGCACGGCGCATGCGCATAGCCCGGTTTCTGTTGACAAACGTGAGGACCGATGCTAAACCTGGAAACCTGACAAACTGCGCCTTTTTTCCACCTCAAAACGGCACTAAAATGTAAAGTGCGCGGGTCAAAACACTGCGAGGAAACTGGACGCATCCCTTTAAACCCGGTAAGCCGCATGTCTCTATGTTTGTCCCGAATCACGCTAATTTACGGCAAGAGTTTGGAGTCACTGTTAGCAACATTAGCATGCTTCGTGGCTAGCTAAATAAAGTAAATAAAGTGACTTCTCGGGTTTAATCAGTTTTCGTTCGTGCTCTGTTGCCTTGTATATGTTCCGTAATGTGATAAAATGTGTTTTATTGTCATTGTCCCATTGATAAAAGCTTGGGTGATAAACCTCTTTGGTAATGCTAATGTCAACACTTCGTCCATTCAGCGATTCTCCTGCTGCATTTTCCACCCACAAATATTCTACAAGTAGATTTACAAATGCACAACACTTTCCCCTGCTGTAAGACTGTGGTGGTTTTATTATGAGTTACATTTTCGGATGATTTTATGATGTACCGAGTCAAATCCTGTAGGTTTTAGCGCTGATTTAAGTTGTTTTCAAGCTTTATTTGGACATTTTTGAGTCTTAAGTTTGTGCATTTGTCGAAGGTGCAGTCCGCAGAGGCGGAGACATGGTTCGAGGGATTATTTCTGGACTTTGGCATCGGAATGTGGGCAGACTGCGGACGCGTCTGTCCACATTTGTATCAGAAATCCTCGCAGATTGGACCGAAATGGCCTCGTAGTCTCGATTATCTCGCGTGGGTCTCGTGTTTGTCTTGTTTGTCTCGTGTTTGTGGATTGGACACGTATGGTCCTCGTGTCCCTGAGGCCCCGTGACGCCGCAGGTGAACCTGTCTTCCGGGTAGTACAGTTAACGTGACTCACCTGACGTCCTGAGCTTACATGTGTTACTGCTGCTACTACTATTACTGCTACTACTACTATTACTACTGCTACTGCTATTACTGCTTCTGCTACTACTACTAGTACTACTAGTACAGCTATCACTGCTACTACATTTGATACAATAAACATCACAAAACCAAAACCACAGTAGTAATAGCATTAGCCCTATTAGCCCTTGTGTGTTTTTGGTTTTATGATGTTTTTTGTATCAGATGTGAAATATTTATTCCCTGTGATGTGGCGCTTTGGTTGATTTGAGGTTGTAAGTTTGTGTGTATTGTGTTGTTGCGATGCCCTTGATGTCCAAAAAGAATTTCTCCTTCTGGAGACAATAAAGTCTAATCTAATCTATTACTGTGACTACTACTATTGTGACTACTACTACTACTGCTGCTGCTAAATAAATATGACATGAATAGAATGCCTTTTATTGTCACTATTCACATGTACAATTTACATAATACATACTCATAATGAGACTGAAAGCATCTCACTTCAGTGCAGACATTTAAGTACGATATTTACAACACAGTATAGGAAAAGAGAGGGCATAAAATAAAATAGTGCAAAAAGTCCTGTACAAGCTGGTACTGCACATTAATTATCCAGGTTATTGCTAGTCTTGCTCAGATATTGCAGTAGGGGTGACACATACAACCATATACACACACATATGTATACACATATGTATACACACATATATATATATATATATATATATATATATATATATATATATATATATATATATATATATATATATATATATATATATATATATATATATATATATATATATATATATACACACACACACACACACACACACACACACACACATATACACATACACATACACACACACTTGAGAGTCTCTACATTATAGAGGGAGATGTTACACAGAACTCAGTTTAACATGTTGTACTGTATTAAATGTTGTCCACAGCTATAGCATTCTGTTCAGTGTTGTCCCACAGGATTCAGTGGTCCCTCACTCTATCGCGGTTCACTTTTCGCGGCCTCGCTGTTTCGCAGATTTTTTTATTTATTTTTTATTTATTTTTTTATAGTGTATGAACATTGTGTTGTGCGTCCTGATTGTCTTCTCCTCCGTGTCTCCTGTACAGTACAGAATGTGTTCAGTTTGACACATTTATATAGATGTTATAGAGGGGGGACCCGGGGGGGGGGGGCTCCGGGAGTCCCGCTGGATGCACGAGGAGGCGAGACATGAGTCACTGGATCTGTAGGAAGTCCAGACCGGGACTAAGACATGAGGACCAGACTGGAGTTAGCTACAAATGTCTATTCTAATGAGATAAATCCAGTCATCTGACCTTTTCTAATGTTCACAATCCTGAATCCTTCTCTGACCTCCTCTGCTCCTCTGACCCTCTGACCTCCTCCTCTGCTCCTCTGACCCTCTGCTCTGTCATTAACTCTTAAATGATCTAACTTAATCACAATGGTAAGTGTTGGCACAGGGTAAATGTGTCTAAGCACGTGTTTGTTGTTTTCTGAGTAATGATGTTTGATGTTTGTGTTTTAGGTCTGAGTGGGAGCCATGTTGAAGTGGCTGTCTGGAGACGAGGGGGCGCCCGGGTCGGCGGTGAGTCTGGGGTCATGTGACACTTTCGCTCTTTAACATGTCAATGGCAAATTTGTGATTTTTGTGTATTTTGTGTGTGTAAGTGTGTGTAAGTGTGTGTAAGTGTGTTGTGTGTAAGTGTGTGTAAGTGTGTAAGAGGGATTCAGTTCATTCTCTGCAGTGAAAACACAAAGCTCAGGCCGTTTCCGCTGCTACATCCTGAACAAGATAAACCAGAACTCTTGGGCTGGGCTGTATACCGCTTCATACAGAATACCGGTGTGTGTGTGAGGTTTTTTTGTTTTGTTTTTATGATGTGGATTTTTCATACATTGCAATCCCGGTGAGTGTGTGCATACAAAACGTAGGGAACACAGAGCGGCGGAACGTGGCACCGCAGGAGATTGTTTGAGAGGAGGAATGTTTTGGCGTGAGAGCGGTGGAAGCTCAGTGTGTGTCGAGCGGCGAACAACATGGACGAAGAAAATGTTACAGACACAGAGGAACTTATACCCAACACAGTCCTGGTTTAGTTCTAGTTTAGTCCTGATTTAGTCCTGGTAGAGTCCTGGTTTACTCTTGGTTTAGTTCTGGTTTAATCCCAGTTTAGTCCTGGTTTAGTCTTGGTTTTAATCCTGGTTTAATCCCAGTTTAGTCTTGGTTTAGTCTTGGTTTAGTCCCGGTTTAGTCCCAATTTAGTCTCGGTTTAGTCCTGGTATAGTCTTAGTTTAGTCCTAGTATAGTCAGGAGCTGTGTCAGTCGTGTGGAAGAACTTTGGCTTTAAAAAATCTGACGCTGATCAAACAACCGTATTCTGTAAATGTCGTCGGGCTAAAGTCGTAGCCGCAGGAGGCGACACGAGCGATCTGCTTCACCACCTCCGTCACAAACACGTCCTGGAATATGAAGAACGCATGAAACTAAGATCTGCATCCTCTTCCACGTCTGCAGGGAACGTTCAAGTCGGCGCCGCGAAACAAAACGCCACTCAGACGTCACTCAAAGATGCATTTGCTAAGGGGACCGCCTACGACAAGAAAAGCAAACGGTGGAACGATATTACCGACGCTGTTACTGTCCACTTCACCAAAGACACGGAACCACTTAGTCCTGTTGAGAAAGGAGCTTCAAGGAGATGATTAAAGCTCTGGACCCACAGATGTTTTACCAAGTCACATTTACTGCAGGAATTATTCTCTAAATTATTAGGAAATGGGGTTAACACCGAGTCATGCAGGGAAAAAAAATACCATCAAATACCGTGACACCGATATAATTTTGAAAAATATTGTGATATCAATTTTTGGTCAGACCGCCCAGCTCTACTGAACACAGCAGTCGCACAAACACCTGTTCAGACCTTTGTCGTGATACAGTGGGATGGACCTGTGACCATAACTAACAGCGAAACACAGTATTTTACTACGGAGAAATATTTCAGTGGAGCCCAACAGTGGCCGCTCACTTTCAGAAGTTTTTTTTTTTTCTCCCATAGATGTTTTGAAAAATTCCAATATTAAGAGTTCAGAGGCTCAGCAGCTACAGTTTTAAAGGTTGAACAGAGGATTTTCCAAGGAAAGAGAAACACGGCGGCTGTTTGTCCTTTTTCAAATGTTCCTCATGTGTGACACCACCTCCTCCACCACAGCTCCCGCCTCCTCCTGAGTCTAGAAATTACATTTATTTACAGCCGGTGCGCATGAACCAATGACCTTCGTCTGCTTCAGCGCACGTCAAGGCTGGAAGGAATCTCTGAGAATCGCCTCAGTTTGACTTCGCTCCTCTTCCCCTTCTCTTCTTCTTTCAGCGACCTCATAAACGGACTTTCTTTTGCGGCGAACTGGTCGTGGATTTTCATCCGCTGTCGTGACAAACTTAGTGCAAACTGAGAGGAAGCTCCAGTTGGAAAAAGCCGCTAAGAACCACTGCACTGGGCGAGTAAACGGTGTCTTGCGTCTGTGGAATGTGCGAGAGGCGAACGTAAACCACGTAATCCCAGCGCGCCAGAGAGTCAGTTATGATAGAACTGTAGGGAGTTTGATTGACACCCAAACAGCCAATAGATAACAAGGTAGTCTCATTATCTGTTGTTTATCTGCCCCCACCACGTCAATCAATCAAACAATATTTATAAATCGCTTTTCATACAAAAATGTAACACAAAGCGCCTCACAGTGGTTAAGGATTAGAAGATTGACTTTTATTGATCTCACACAGGAGAAGTTATTTCTACATTTGACCCGGGGCCATCCCCATGATTTTGTTATTTAGGTTTGGTCAGGACCCAAACTGGAGGATTTTACCTGGAGCATGTTTGGGTTGGTGGGGGAAACCGGAGTGCCCGGAGGAAACCCACCCAGACATGGGGAGAACATGCAAACTCCACACAGAAAGGCTCGGGCGACCCGAACCTTCTTGCTGTGAAGCATGAGTGCTAGCCACTCAGCCACCGTGCTGCCAGAGGGAAAAAAAAAACAAACGAACGAACAGATGGACAAACAAACAAAAGAACAAACGAAAGACAAGCAAACAGACGAGGTCGAAGTCACAGTTGATGGATTTTCATTCTTTTTTCATCATAATTACGAGGCTGCTGCATCTCTTTAATGCTGTCATTGACAATTTGAAACAAAAAAAGTCCTCCATACAACCTTTAAATCCAACAGGCACATTTAAAACACAAGATTCTGTGAAATGCTTTAATAACTCTGATTATGTAGGTCTTTTGGTCAGCTGATTAGCCCTGAGCTTTTAAACTTTGAATAGTATTTTTTTGTGAAACTCTAAAGGGAAACACGCATGTGCACTCGGCGCCACCTACCTATACACTGAAGATCGCACATACTGTAGTGATTTTCTCATAGTGCCGGTTGTCCCCCAGGGGCCCCCTCCCCCCGGCGCCCCCTCCGGAGCTGTGGCCGTGGACGAGGTTTCGGAGCGTCTGACCCAAACGGAGCAGCTTGTCTCTCAGCTGAAGGACCTGATTCGAGAAAAGGACGCCGCGCTCAGGGCCAAAGACGAACAACTCAAGGTACTTTAAATACTTCTGTAGTGAGGTACTACTACTACTGCTGTTACTACTACTACTACTGCTGCTACTGCTACTGCTCCTACTACTACTGCTCCTACTACTGCTGTTACTACTACTACTACTGCTGTTACTACTACTGCTTGTCAAGTCTTTTATTAAGGAATGCAGGTTCACTTGAAACAGACACAAGGCTCAACTCAGCTTTAAGACTTTTATTGAAATTTTCCAGCTTCTTCTTTAGTAGTAGTGGTAGTAGTAGTGGTAGTAGTAGTAGTGGTAGTGGTAGTAGTGGTAGTAGTGGTGGTAGTAGTGGTGGTAGTAGTAGTGGTAGTGGTGGTAGTAGTAGTAGTAGTAGTGGTAGTGGTAGTGGTGGTAGTAGTGGTAGTAGTAGTGGTAGTGGTGGTAGTAGTGGTAGTGGTAGTAGTGGTAGTAGTAGTGGTAGTAGTGGTAGCGGTAGCAGTTGTTGCAGGTAGAAAATCTTTAAAGTAAACAAATATACTGAAATTACCTTTACATCTTTAGTAGGATTAATCTATTTTATTTATAATATTTATTCATATGCATTTTACATATTAACTTAATTAGACCAAATTTAAATGACATTTTAACACTTTTTTAACACTTAATATTTTAACCTTATTTTTTCTATAATTTTAAATGACTAGATATGATCTAAATTTAATATATTATTTTATATAATATTTCCATGAACTACCAAATAACTATTAATTGCTAAATGATGGACACTTTTTAAATTAGTGCTCCTTTAACATGGTTGCACAACTACACTACACAACAATTTGGAATATATTTACCCCATCAATTATCAAATAGAGTAAATGTCCTTTATTATTTTCACAACTTAAAATCAGAAAATAGTAATTTGATGCATCAATCGATTGTCAACCCAAATTTGGACATTTCCCAAATTAAATCAGCCAATTACATTTACAATTTAACTAAGGTTTGTCGTTATGTTTTTAATTATATTTAAATTAAACAAAATTTTCATTTGAATGAATTAATGATACCGAAAAACTAATTTTACAGGTAAATTTACTCACCGGTAGTGTCTCTGTGTTTCCCTGTTGGATTCCTGGTTTGGTTTGTGTGCCTGTGCACATGGACCTCATTAAATGGGCGGAGCACTACCGCCTTACCTGTGTTTATGGCGCCATCTACTGGCCAGACTAGCAATAAAATATTAAGAGGGAGAGAGGAGAAGACGATGAGCAGAGGGGCTGGGCTTTTTTCACTTGACATGCTACTACTACTGCTACATGACACAGAGACACGTTCTGCGTTTGTCTCAGGTTCTGGACTGGCTCATGTGAAGCTCAGAACCTCCAGAATTCCCTCCCTGAGCTGCAGAACACTAGTTCTCAGTAAAAAGTTTGATTTGATTTGAACATGTTTACTGCAGATCTGGGGACACAGAGGTCAAGGATTTTATGGAATTTAAAATAAAATCCTTTAAATAAAATAAAGTCACAGTTCAATAGATTCATATTTATCACAAATGTAAAGTATTATGATTAAAGCTGTGCGTGTGTTTGTGTGTGCGTTCGTTCGTTCGTCAGGCGGAGACAGAGTCATGTGAGGCCAAACTGTCGAAGCTTCGTCTCCAGAACAAAGCCAAAGTGACATCTCTGAGCGCTCAGCTGGAGGAGCTGAAGAAACACCAGGGGGCGCCCTCACCCAAGAAGGTACTGTTTACTACATGCACACACAGTTTTGCCATACTGTGGTGTTTGGTGAGATGGTGTAGCCACAGTTGCTCTATATTATTTCTGTATTATTTGTGTATTTGTTTTTTGCTCTTTTCACTGTTGTATTTGTTGTGTAAAACATCAGACATGATACTTGGTCAGTGCAGGCTGGGTCAACACAAGTCCAGACACAACAATGAGTGGGAAAACAAGTTATTAGTGATGTGTTAAGAAGAAGTGACTTTATTGATCTCTGAAATTATTTTCTGCATTTAACCCATCCTGTTATTAGTAGCAGTGAGCAGCTGGAGGATTTTACCTGGAGCATGTTTTGGGTTGATGGGGGAAACCGGAGTGCCCGGAGGAAACCCACCCAGACACGGGGAAAACATGCAAACTCCACACAGAAAGGCCTGGGCGACCTGAACCTTACAGCCATATCACTCAGCCGAAGCGTTTCCACACTTTGCCAAACTGTATTGATTCTGTCTTGATTCTGTGTTACTGAATACTGCCTCCTCCTGGATCTTAAAACTCCTCCAGGCTCAGACTCTCCTGACTCTGATCTGACGACCTCATCAATACAATCATATCAATTAACTAATTGAGTGCCGGTGACGAGTTTTGACGTCATGTTGAATCCGAACGTTGACTGCCGTGACGAATATATTCATCAAGGACGTTTTTCAGCGGGGGTTGCTAGGATACGACCTGGAGCAGCTTTGAAGGTGTAATTTACACCTCCCAACCTGTAGGTAGCGATCTTGTATCATTATTTGCCGATCGGAGACGCGGAAGAGAGTAGTGTGTGTACTGTGTATTGACGAGAGGAGCAAGATGGCGAGGCGAGGGAACCCGGAAAAGCAGATGACAGTTGATCAGCGCCTATGGAGCGATCTGATCGGTCTTGGGACCCAGGATCCCGGATCAGAGGATCGCAGAGACAAGCCAGATCAGGCCGCGAGGTCAGGGCCGGGATCTGCTCTGCCCAAGGCAGACAGCGTGTCGTGCGTGCGCTGCGCGGAGCAGGAACTCTGATCAGAACTAAGACAGCGCCAAAGAAGAAGTTTACTGACTTGGAGCAGTAGATCCTGGTCTCCAAAGAGGCATGAGATGAGGAGAATTAAGTTTACATGATGCTGCTGTGTGGTAATTGTAATGAATGAAGTTATATGTGCGTGTGTGTGTAGCTGTGTGTGTGTAAAGGTTTATGCATGGGCTTGTGTGTATGTACATATATGTGTGTGTGTGTTTGTGTGTGTGTGTGAGTATTAGTTTTTATTATGGGTCTGTACTCTGAGCCTCAATATTGTTGCGAAGTGACAAAGTTCTATTTTATAGGAAAATATATTATTATGTCCTGTAAACATTTCTTGCCACTATTGATTTGAAGGAATTTTCAATTCACAGAGCCCTATATTCTTATATTTGTAAATAAAAAATGTACTTTGTCATCAAAAATCTCTTTCTCTGTTGTTTTAGAGGTTTGAGGTGTCACTAAATCAATAAGTATTGACGTCAAAATCACCGATCTGCTCAAAATGACTGTACAAAACACTAGTTTTCTCCACTTTGTGGTCAAAAAACACAGTTTTTGCTGAAACTTCCCTAAGTTCTACTATCAATTACTTGAGAACTGAAAAGGTTAGAAGCAGGTGAAAGAAGAGAGTCTACACTTTATTTTGATGTGTGCCATGTTTATATAGTCAAAGAACTCCGTATTCTGTGAGTCTTGTAAAATCAGTGAAAATGCACTAAAACCTCTGGCAGTCTGGGGTTGGAATTCTGAAAACAGGCCGGCAGTGAATGAGTTAAGTCATTGTATTTTATATTGTTTTATTTCAGATCTTCATTTAAATATTTTTAGATACAGTCAATCAATAATGTCAATAATGAGGATGCTTGTGGACTGGGATTGTTTTTTTTTTTTTAATTTTTATTTTAAAAAAGTTTTTTCAAAGTTTTGAAATTGAGTCTGTGGACGGTAAGGAGAGCAAACCCGTAGGCGCCGAGTGTGCACCCTCGAACGCACTGGGGGGGGCAAAGTCCAGGTAGTGGGGCAACAGTTCGTGAGCAGTCCTGCGGGGTAACAGTTTGTATCGGAGCCTGGAGCTCTGTCGGCTGAGACGCTCTCTGGGCAGAGAGAGAGCGGCGCCGGTCAGGGAAAGACGGGGCACAATAAAAGTTATATTCTCGCAGAGATCAAACTACTGATGACTGTGACTGTCACATGTTTCTCAATATTAGAGACGGACTTCTTCAAGAATGGAAGCACACATATCACACATCTCCCCGTGCGCACACATACAAAAGATCTGCCCCTGCGCCTGACAGCGACACTGCCGTGTACCCCCTGCAGTGAGCTTGCGTACCCCTGGTTGAGAAACACTGCTGTATCGGTCATGTGACTTTAACAAACCGATGTGCACATCGACACGGGGTTTTGCTCTATTAGCTTGACACTTGCCCACACATCGGTGTTGGACCATCACTTTAAGTTTATGAAGGCACAAGGCCAGAGTGTTGACAGAAGATTCCACGATTAGAGCAAATTATTAGTTACAAAACTCACAACCATTAATCCACAACCTAAACCCAGTAAAGAGTAAAGATTAAAGTAAAGATTTCCATAACACTACAGACATTGTAAACAACAGAAAAGCACTTTTCTGAAAGGAGCAGGAAGAAGAAAAACTTATATTAACTCACCCTGTTCATTATGTGGTTGCTTATAGAGGTAAGATCTTAAGCCCGAGCCCGAGCCCGACCGAACCCGACCCGAATTTCGGGTCGGGTTCGGGCCTAAAATGTCAATCATTGCTTCGGGTCGGGCTCGGGCCGGGCTTCTCTCTCGCTGACTTTAAAAAAAAATAAATATATGTTTATAAAAATGTATAATAAAACGATGTGTGGATACTAAACTAAGGAATACTTGTTTTACAATAAATAATTTGGATAAAACAGAGAAGGCGCTGTAAGGTAATTGCTATTTAACTATTAAACAGGAGCCGCTCTTAATAATCTTCCCCTCCGCAAGTCCGCATCTATTTTGACCTGGTATCCCCAATATGGAGGAGCAAGAAGTTAAGGATAAACTAAAGACAGGACTGAAAAGACAAACACGCACCGGTAAGAGTGAGGTGTGGAAAAGCTTCAAATTGATTGTTGAAAATGCTACAGAAACTTGCGTTGGCTTCGCTGAATGTAGTCAATGTGGCGCTTTGCTTTCATACGAGAGCAAAAAGACTGGCACCTCGACGTTCCCTCTGCGCGCCTGTGCAGCTGCGCACTGCTCACACATTCTCAGCGCACAAGAAAACCTATGCAGCGCAGGGATGAAAGAGTTCCACTTTTTTTTCAGCCGCGGGGTCATCTGAATACGGGGGAATCGTCCAGTATTCAGAAACAAAAGTATGTGTCTCGTATTAAACTTCTACCGGTGTAAGCCACGAGCACGCGCAAGCCGCGAGCACGCGCAGCTCTTTCCGCGTGTAGCGGGGGTGCATGTCGGATGTCGCGCACAGGAGTCCAAGGAGCGCTCAGGGAGTTAGTGTGTTTGCTCAGACACATAAAACATTAGGAGGAACATTGACCTCGACGCTGAGCAGGTATTTAAACAGCTGTACTAGCAAAATTGATGATCGTCAAACATCTATATTATCATTTGTTTCAAAAAACGCCCCTCACAAATAAAATATGAAATTTCGGGTTTGCTTCGGGCTCGGGCCTGCAAATCAAGTTAATTGGTCGGGCTCGGGCCGGGTCGGGCTTTAATACCCGCGGGCCGAGTCGGGTCGGGCTGGATTTTTTAGGCCCGATCTTACCTCTAGTTGCTTATGCACACTGATCATAAAACTTGACAAATATTTACATACAGCCAAATAAATTACACATTATACAAACATGTGGACATATTTATTTTTAGTTTAGTTTTGTTTTTTATGTCGTTTCGTTTCATGTCGATTCGTTTTGTTCCTAGATTTCGATGTGGCTGATATGGTGTTTTGTGATTGGTTTGTGCTCAGGGCGAGGGCGGAGACCAGGCCGCTCGAGGGAAGGTGGTGCTGCTGAAGAAGAAGGTGGAGGAGCTGGAGCAGACGCTGAACCAGAGAGACCAGGAGCTCAACACCAAGGTAAAAATAAAACTAAAAACTAAAATATATGAATAGAGACCAGGAATTAAAGGCACAGGTGAGAAGAAGGAGCTACAGCAAACAGAACATGTACATACACAGGGATGAAAGATTTCCTCTTTTTTCTCAGCCACCTGGGTCATTTTTTATATCAGTGCAAATCCGTAGAGAAAGATTTGGGGTGTGTGTATGTATGTGTATATATATATATATAAGTACGTGTCTCGTATTAAACTTGTACCGGTGTGCGGGGCCGCGCGAGGCTTCTGAGATTAAATGACGTGTTTTTATCAGCAAAATAAGGTCCAGATTGTAAAAACATTACTCGTCCTTTCAAGCTCTCGGGGATTGATTTTGCGTAATATCGGACCTTTAAAGTGTGAGTTCTGTGGGATCACTGAGGTTCATCCGGTGACGTTTAGATTTTTTGTTAATCTTTTTGTTTTGTTTTTGCAGAAGGAGGAGTTGGCGTCTTGGTTTCGGCGCGGGGAGGAGATGGATCTGATGCTAACGCAGAAGGACATGAAGTTGGCCGAAAAAGAGGCTTACATCGTGCACCTGCAGACCGCGATGGGAGGAGAGCAGCCCACAGCGCCACCTAAGGTAAAGAGGCATGAACAACAGGCGAGATGCTCCACTGAGGAACTGCTAAACCATCTCAGACCCACCACAATCCTGCACATGATGATCTACAACAGGGTTGTCCAAACTTTTTTCATCAAGGGCCACATATCTAAACACAGACAAAGCAGAGGGCCGATCGAGGGCCATAGACTGGTGCTCAGGACAGTCAATAACTGAAATATCTGTATGTTTAACACGTCACACAGTCCTTTATTCACGCAAAGATCCTCAGAACCGCACAATAAATATTAAATATTGTCTTATCAAGGTAGATTTCCAAAAAATTTGCAGTCAAAAGTTCTGCTCAAGGTAATTTGGGCCAATTCACCTGGAAGCCTGAGGGCCAAGAAAAATTTGTCTGAGGGCTGCATTTGGCCCACGGGCCGTAGTTTGGACATGCCTGATCTACAATATATGACCAAAAAGGACTGAACTCCAGATCTGGTGATGAGTCGTGACCATAAAATAATTATAATCATGTTTTGGTCTGTAGCTCTGACCCCTGTGGAGGATTATTTTATAATTGTGACATTTTCAATTACAATATTGATCTAAAACAACAAACGCACTGACTTCAGTGTTACAGAACTGTGGAGGCCAACAGAGCTGAACCAAACCAGGACCAAACCAGGACCAAACCAGGACCAAACCAGGACCAAACCAGGACTAAACCAGGACCAAGCCAGGACCAAGCCAGGACTAACCCAGGACTAACCCAGGACTAACCCAGGACCAAACCAGGACTAACCCAGGACTAACCCAGGACTAACCCAGGACAAAACCAGGACTAACCCAGGACTAACCCAGGACTAACCCAGGACCGAACCAGGACTAATCCAGTACCGAACCTGGACCAACCCAGGACTAACCCAGGACCTAACCAGGACCTAACCAGGACCTAACCAGGACCTAACCAGGACCTAACCAGGACCTAACCCAGGACCTAACCCAGGACCTAACCCAGGACTAAACCAGGACTAAACCAGGACTAAACCAGGACTAATCCAGGACTAAACCAGGACTAGGCCAGGACTAAACCAGGACTAAACCAGGACTAAACCAGGACTAGGCCAGGACTAGGCCAGGACTAAACCAGGACTAGGCCAGGACTAAACCAGGACTAGGCCAGGACTAGGCCAGGACTAGGCCAGGATTGAACCAGGACTGAACCAGGACTAGGCCAGGACTAGGCCAGGACTAAACCAGGACTAGGCCAGGACTAAACCAGGACTAAACCAGGACTAGGCCAGGCTGTGGGCCCCACACACTAGAGCTGACCTTTTTTTTTACATTTGGACCAAAACGACTGCGCGGCGTTGCCCAATCCTACGAGTATCACCATGAAGAACATCGAACTGGAGAAGGACGTGCAGACGTCACAGGGGGCGTGTCACCGTGGGCGTGTCACCGTGGGCGTGTCACCGTGGGCGTGTCACTGTGGGTGTGTCACCGTGGGCGTGTCCCCGGGGGCGTGTCACTGTGGGCGTGTCACTGTGGGCGTGTCACTGTGGGCGTGTCACTGTGGGCGTGTCACTGTGGGCATGTCACCGTGGGAGTGTCACCGTGGGAGTTTACCGTTGGAGCTGAAAACAGGAGATCGGATCAATGACGTCTTGAATACGAGAGAAAAAAACAAGCTCGAATCACTCCAAACACCACTCCATAGGGTCAATGAGAGGAAGCTACTATAATACTATAATCATGGATTCTACTATAATATGGTTAAAAGGTTTGAAAAGAACAGTTTGCAGAAGGTCTGATTTTTTTTTTTCAGGAGACTGAGAACAGTGGGTCTCTGGTGGACCTTCAGAATTTGGTCCAGAATTTGACGAAGAAGATTGGAGAAGCAGAAGAACGTTACAGCCTCCTCCAGGAACAGTCTGAGAGCCTCAAAGAACTGCTGTCCACAGAGCAGGAGCAGTTCACCAAGAAGGAAGAGATGTACAAGCAGAACGTATGTCTGACCTCTGCTCCTCTGACTTTCTGACCTTCTGCTCCTCTGACCTTCTGCTCCTCTGACCTTCTGCTCCTCTGACCTTATGCTCCTCTGACCCTCTGCTCCTCTGACCCTCTGCTCCTCTGACCTTCTGCTCCTCTGACCTTCTGCTCCTCTGCTCCTCTGCTCCTCTGCTCCTCTGACCCTCTGCTCCTCTGCTTCTCTGACCTTCTGCTCCTGACCTTCTGCTCCTCTGACCTTCTGCTCCTCTGACCTTCTGCTCCTCTGACCTTCTGCTCCTCTGACCCTCTGCTCCTCTGACCCTCTGCTCCTCTGACCCTCTGACCTTCTGCTCCTCTGACCCTCTGCTCCTCTGACCTTCTGCTCCTCTGACCTTCTGCTCCTCTGCTCCTCTGACCCTCTGCTCCACTGACCTTCTGCTCCACTGACCTTCTGCCCCACTGACCTTCTGCTCCATTGACCTTCTGGTCCTCTGACCCTCTGACCCTCTGACACTCTGCTCTTCTGACACTCTGCTCTTCTGACCCTCTGCTCTTCTGACCCTCTGCTCTTCTGACCTTCTGCTCCACTGACCTTCTGCTCCACTGACCTTCTGCTCCACTGACCTTCTGCTCCTCTGCTCCTCTGACCTTCTCCTCTGCTCCTCTGACCTTCTGCTCCTCTGACCTTCTGCTCCTCTGACCTACTGCTCCTCTGACCTACTGCTCCTCTGACCTTCTGCTCCTCTGACCTTCTGCTCCTCTGACCTTCTCCTCTGCTCCTCTGACCTTCTGCTCCTCTGACCTTCTGCTCCTCTGACCTACTGCTCCTCTGACCTACTGCTCCTCTGACCTTCTGCTCCTCTGACCTTCTGCTCCTCTCACCTTCTGCTCCTCTGACCTTCTGCTCCTCTGACCTTCTGCTCCTCTGACCTTCTGCTCCTCTGATCCACTGACCTTCTGCCCCACTGACCTTCTGCTCCATTGACCTTCTGCTCCTCTGACCCTCTGACACTCTGCTCTTCTGACCCTCTGCTCTTCTGACCCTCTGCTCTTCTGACCCTCTGCTCTTCTGACCCTCTGCTCCACTGACCTTCTGCTCCACTGACCTTCTGCTCCTCTGACCTTCTCCTCTGCTCCACTGACCTTCTGCTCCTCTGACCTTCTGCTCCTCTGACCTTCTGCTCCTCTGACCTTCTGCTCCTCTGACCTTCTGCTCCTCTGACCTTCTGCTCCTCTGACCTTCTGCTCTTCTGCTCCTCTGACCCTCTGCTCCTCTGACCTTCTGCTCCTCTGACCTTCTGCTCCTCTGCTCCTCTGACCTTCTGCTCCTCTGACCTTCTGCTCCTCTGACCTTCTGCTCCTCTGACCTTCTGCTCCTCTGACCTTCTGCTCTTCTGACCTTCTGCTCTTCTGACCTTCTGCTCCACTGACCTTCTGCTCCTCTGACCTTCTCCTCTGCTCCTCTGACCTTCTCCTCTGCTCCTCTGACCCTCTGCTCCTCTGACCCTCTGCTCCTCTGACCCTCTGCTCCTCTGACCTTCTGCTCCTCTGACCTTCTGCTCTTCTGACCTACTGCTCTTCTGACCCTCTGCTCCTCTGACCTTCTGCTCTTCTGACCCTCTGCTCTTCTGACCTTCTGCTCTTCTGACCTTCTGCTCCTCTTCTGCTCCTCTGACCTTCTGCTCCTCTGACCTTCTGCTCCTCTGACCCTCTGCTCTTCTGACCCTCTGCTCCTCTGCTCCTCTGCTCCTCTGACCCTCTGCTCCTCTGACCCTCTGCTCCTCTGACCCTCTGCTCCTCTGACCTTCTGCTCCTCTGACCCTCTGCTCCTCTGACCTTCTGCTCCTCTGACCCTCTGCTCCTCTGACATTCTGCTCCTCTGACCCTCTGACCTTCTGCTCCTCTGACCTTCTGCTCCTCTGACCTTCTGCTCCTCTGACCTTCTGCTCTTCTGACCTTCTGCTCTTCTGACCTTCTACTCCACTGACCTTCTGCTCTGCTCCTCTGACCTTCTGCTCCTCTGACCTTCTGCTCTTCTGACCTTCTGCTCTTCTGACCTTCTGCTCCTCTGCTCCTCTGACCTTCTGCTCCTCTGACCTTCTGCTCTTCTGACCTTCTGCTCCTCTGCTCCTCTGACCTTCTGCTCTTCTGACCTTCTGCTCCTCTGACCTTCTGCTCCTCTGACCTTCTGCTCCTCTGACCTTCTGCTCCTCTGCTCCTCTCACCTTCTGCTCCTCTGACCTTCTGCTCTTCTGACCCTCTGCTCCTCTGACCCTCTGCTCCTTTGACCCTCTGCTCTTCTGACCCTCTGCTCTTCTGACCTTCTGCTCCTCTGACCTTCTGCTCCTCTGACCCTCTGCTCCTCTGACCCTCTGCTCCTCTGACCCTCTGCTCCTCTGACCTTCTGCTCCTCTGACCCTCACATATTCTCATATTTGCAGATTCAGACGTTCAAAGACATAATTCTCCAGAAGGATAACCAGCTGTCGGAGCTGAGCCAGATGCACGAACAGGAACTTTTCAAACTCGCCGCTAAATCTGACGCCAGTGCAGACTTGGAGCAGGTAAACCAATCTGACGTCTCCATAGAAACGAGCAGGTGACCCCAACCAAAAAGATACACAGTGCATGTGAGTGCAGCGCGCTGACTCACTCGCCTTGAGCCTCTAGAAGGTTCCTTTGGACGCGGCATGTAACAAAAAATAAAGAGTCTTGAATCCAAGGTTTGTCTTTTCTATCTTTACTTAAGTGACAGTCATACAGAACAAAAAGGAACAACAAAAGGAAACAAAAGACATTTCTAGAGCTTGTAGCTTCCCTACGTGACGTCCTACGTGACGTCCCGACGTCCTACAGGGATGAAAGAGTTCCGTTTTTTAGTGGATCTCCGCTTTTTTTTCAGCCGCGGGGTTATTTTTTTGTTTTTTTGTTTTTTTTTTACATCTGTGCCAATTGGTTGAGAAAGATTTTGGATGTATATGTATGTATAGTTGTGTTTAGGGTCGCGAACCGTCCCTTGAAAAACAGAATCGTCCTGTATTCAGAACAAAAATTCATGTCTCGTATTAAACTTCGTATTAAACTGCGGGCCGCGCGAGCCCGTGTCTGGAGCCGCGGACCGAGCGAGTGAGCGCAGCTCTTTCGCAACAGCCTGTACCATTGTGTGTACACAGGTTAAACTTTATAAAACATCCTATATACCTCATCCTACCTGCCCGTGCCTCACTTAACGCGTCGCTCCTCGCTTTTTCACCTGCGCCTTTTAGCGCGCATAAGCTCCTCCTCAATGCGCTCTGATTAGACGAAGTGCAACATGACGTCCCCACATGCTACGTGACGGTCAAAAGACTGTCTAGCTTCTGTAGCTCGAGGCTTCCTACTTCTGGCTCGCTATCTATCATACACCTTAATTTAGCTGAAATTAGATCAAAGATTAAAGTAACAAGATCGAAAAATCAAAGTACAACATAGCAACGTAAATATGAACTTTAACTAACATAGAAAATGTCTCTAACAGTGCACCTTTAACACAGATCTGTTTGTAAATGACCTGTTATTTCTCGTGCAGCTTCTGAAGGCCCTCAAACAGAAGCTCCATGAGAAAGAGGAGGTGCTCCTGGGTAAAAACCAGGTCATAGATGTTCTTCAAGGAGAGGTGGACACCAGGGACGGGCAGATCAAGGTCAGTCCACAGCACCTGAGCAGGAGGACCTGAGCAGGACCTGCTGGGGTTTGGATGGGAGACCGCAGGGAACATGAGGCTCCGCAGGGGGGCAGCAGTGACTCTAGTGCAAACTGTTGTTGTGTCTTTGGGCAAGACACTGATTAGATTTGCGGTTTATGTTTTAATAAAAGGATTCAGTTCAAAGTTCAAATATTTTAAAGGAAACCTTATTTTGGTGATAAAACAATGTCATTTACTCACCCATTGTAGTTTGGTGTCATTTGGAGGATTTTCGGAGTTTAGCGATATCCATTTAACGTGATTGGTCGGGGCACGCTGTTGCAGTCACCAAATAACACAAACTTTATCACTTATTAGGACTAAACCAGGACTAAACCAGGACTAAACCAGGATTAAACCAGGTCTAAACGAGGATTAAACCAGGAACTAAACCAGGAACTAAACCAGGAACTAAACCAGGAACTAAACCAGGACTGAACCAGGGACTGAACCAGGCACTGAACCAGGTCTAAACGAGGATTAAACCAGGAATAAACCAGGAATAAACCAGGTCTAAACCAGGTCTAAACGAGGACTAAACGAGGACTAAACCAGGTCTAAACGAGGACTAAACGAGGACTAAACGAGGACTAAACGAGGACTAAACCAGGACTAAACCAGGACTAAACCAGGACTAAACCAGGACTAAACAAGGACTAAACAAGGATTAAACCAGGTCTAAACCAGGATTAAACCAGGATTAAACCAGGACTAAACCAGGACTAAACCAGGTCTAATCCAGGACTAAACCAGGTCTAAACCAGGTCTAAACGAGGACTAAACGAGGACTAAACGAGGACTAAATGAGGACTAAACCAGGATTAAACCAGGACTAAACCAGGACTAAACCAGGATTAAACCAGGTCTAAACCAGGATTAAACCAGGATTAAACCAGGTCTAAACCAGGATTAAACCAGGACTAAACCAGGAACTAAACCAGGGACTGAACCAGGGACTGAACCAGGGACTGAACCAGGGACTGAACCAGGCACTGAACC
This sequence comes from Paratrypauchen microcephalus, assembly GCA_036785185.1. Classification (NCBI taxonomy): domain Eukaryota; kingdom Metazoa; phylum Chordata; class Actinopteri; order Gobiiformes; family Gobiidae; genus Paratrypauchen; species Paratrypauchen microcephalus. The sequence goes on along the minus strand of JAVJIX010000019.1, from coordinate 9,047,932 downwards.
AGGGACTGAACCAGGGACTGAACCAGGACTAAACGAGGATTAAACGAGGATTAAACGAGGATTAAACGAGGATTAAACCAGGAATAAACCAGGTCTAAACCAGGTCTAAACGAGGACTAAACGAGGACTAAACGAGGACTAAACGAGGATTAAACCAGGTCTAAACCAGGATTAAACCAGGATTAAACCAGGACTAATCCAGGATTAAACCAGGATTAAACCAGGTCTAAACCAGGTCTAAACCAGGTCTAAACCAGGTCTAAACCAGGTCTAAACCAGGACTAAACCAGGACTAAACCAGGATTAAACCAGGTCTAAACAAGGATTAAACCAGAACTAAACAAAGATTAAACCAGGACTAAACGAGGATTAAACCAGGACTAAACCTGGGTGGTTTAGTCCTGGTTTAGTCCTGGTTCAGTCCCTGGTTTAGTCCTGGTTTAGTTCCTGGTTCAGTCGTGGTTTAGTCCTGGTTTAGTCCCTGGTTTAGTCCTGGTTTAGTCCTGGTTTAGACCTGGTTCAGTCCTGGTTTAGTCCTGGTTTAGTCCTGGTTTAGTCCTGGTTCAGTCCTGGTTTAGTTCTGGTTTAGTCCTGGTTTAGTCCTGGTTTAGTTCCTGGTCATGTGGTTCTTAGGATCAGACCGTCTCAAGATAAACTAAACCAAAATGACTCTCACCAAATGGCAGTATCAAAAGTATCGAAAATCAGACCCTGATCAATACTAAAAAGATCCAAAGATTTTCTTGTTTTTATTCTGATTGTTTTATCAGAATCAGGGTTTGAGTATCAAGTCTGTTCCTTAGTATTGAACTCGGGTTTGATTTGTATCGTCATGATCCCGAAGAACTTTTCGAGCACTTTGAAGGTGTGGATGTGTTAACATTGACGAGATGTTTCCAGGATCTGCTGGAGCGTGTGAAGCGCCTGCAGGTGGAGCAGAGGAGTGTGGAGTCTAAGGCGGAGGCAGAGAGACACGTGATGAAAGCTCAGATCAGAGACCTCATGGACAAACACCAGAGCGAGGTGCAGAGGATGAAGGAGCTGCACCAAGAAGAAATCTCCAGAACACAACAGCAGATACTGCAGAGGGTGGAGGAGAGGAGGACGGAGGTGACGGAGGAGCAGAGGGCGAGAGGACAGGGGGACACGGAGACAAAGAGCCCGGAAAAGAGGATCACTCAACTGGAGGGTAAGTCGTCTTTTTTTAACTGGCAAGACAAGTATAAAACATATCTCCGCTCTGGTGGTGTCAACCACACTTCCAACAAATCCTCAAAAGAAGTGTGAAAAATCTGCTCCAAAAGTTGTCGGTCCAGAGGCGTACATCACGCACCCACTGTAAAACCGGTGGGCCCTTTGGTTTTCCAAGAATGACAGAAGTAAGACGTGGCAGGCCAACCTCCGGCTCATCTCCAAGGTTCACACTGTAGAAGAGTTCTGGGCGCTGTACAAACACATCCAGCTGTCCAGTAACCTCATGTCCGGCTGTGACTGCTCCCTCTTTAAATGGATAGTGCGGGGTTTTTTTTTTATGTGAATCTGTATGGCGTCCCCTACGTCCATTAAAACTGACTTACCGATGACAGCGTCGTCTGGGCCCAGTTCTGCCCCCAGTTCTGTATTATTATTATTAGCCTGTTCACTTGTAAGCGGATGTTTACAAGTGACGCGATATGGGAGGATGAGAGGACCCGCAGAGGATGCCGCCGGCTCATCACTCTGTCCAAGCTCTGGACCTCTTCTGGCTCGAGACGCTCCTGTGCCTGGCGGGAGAGGCGTTTGACGACTACAGCGACGACGTGTGTGGAGCGGTCATCAACGTACGCGCCAAAGGAGACTAGATCGCCATCTGCACCACGGACTACAAGAACAAGGAGGCTATCATGCACATCGGGCGCGTGTACAAGGAGAGGTTCGGAGTGCCCCCTGAACTGATCATCGGGTACCAGTCTCATGCAGACATCAAGAGCAGCTCCGCCACCAAGAACAAGTTTGTGCCATGATCACCGTGCACACAAATCCAACTGTTCATTTCTTTGGACTTCCTCCTTTTGTTTGTTTTGTAAATATTCTCTAAAATGGGAGGTTAATATCAGTTCTGATGCACAGTGAAGTATTAGTTGATTCTTGATTCTGACCAAAGAAGAGAAAAGCTTGTGTTAAGTTTACTATTTATAGGTGGCAAGGGGGAAAATCTTTGAGTGTCTTTATTCTCATTTTCTGTGAGGGTGAACCAGATGTAAATAAAAGTAACATTCATTAAAAAATAAACATATCTCCATGGAGAATGTTCTGAAGTATGATTTTAGCTCTTTTCCATGGAATCACTGAGTTTTTGAGCTTTCATATGGTTCTTCTTTCTTTTGGTTCTAAATTCTTTGTTTCTATTTTCCAGCTAAAGTGAAGGCGAAGACGGAGGAGGCGAGTAAATCTGAAGCAAAGTTCCTGAAGATAAAGGCCTGGTCCAAGTCCAGGATCAAACAGCTGGAGGAGGAGCTGAGGAGGAGCCAGGTGACCACCACAAACTCCTGTAGAAAATGCCTTATGAGATGGTCTCTAAATACACAGATGCCCATAAGCCTCTTTTCTACTGGCACTGTTCTCCAGGGGCCGTGGAGCAGGTCTCGCTCCAGCTCCTGGGGTCCGGGTCCAGGGGCAGTGGCTGTGAGACATGTTACAAAAACAGAACTTCTGTTTTCATAATGAATAAAATCGTACCCGAATTATCCTCATGATCATACGTCCGATCTGAGATTCACAAAGACACGTTTAGTTTGGTGTTGTTGGACGAGGCTAAAGCTGAAGCTAATGCTAACGCTATTGTCAACACAAAACTACTTCCTGTAGTTTTTCATTTTTTTCGTCAGCTTTTTTTTTGGTTTTGTTTCTTTTCTCTCTTTATGTAACACTGGGTTTGGCTCATGCTGGGTGCATTATGACCTGGAAAAAATATTTTATTATATTAGTGAGTGGCCATCCATTCGTGCTAGCAAGGAGCATGCTAGTCCCTCAGGATCAGACCCTCTGGAGCCGGTGTCCTTCAGGGTCAGACCCTCTGGAGCCGGTGTCCTTCAGGGTCAGACCCTCTGGAGCCGGTGTCCTTCAGGGTCAGACCCTCTGGAGCCGGTGTCCTTCAGGGTCAGACCCTCTGGAGCCGGTGTCCTTCAGGGTCAGACCCTCTGGAGCCGGAGTTCTTCAGGGTCAGACCCTCTGGAGCCGGAGTTCTTCAGGGTCAGACCCTCTGGAGCCGGAGTTCTTCAGGGTCAGACCCTCTGGAGCCGGTGTTCTTCAGGGTCAGACCCTCTGGAGCCGGTGTCTTTCAGGGTCAGACCCTCTGGAGCCGGTGTCCTTCAGGGTCAGACCCTCTGGAGCCGGTGTCTTTCAGGGTCAGACCCTCTGGAGCTGGTCAGAACTCTCATGGGGGGGTTCACTTTAGACAGAGACACAGACCTGTTGAAACTGTGGAAACTGAACCTGAGCTGAGATGGGTGTGATCTCTTAGGTGGAGTTTGCTCTGTAACTGTGTCATTGTAGATTTGTTGACCTGGGTTATGGTTTATCACTGTAATTTCTTACATGTCAATACGCTGTTTTGGGCGAATATAGATGGTGATCAAAATGTGTGATTACAGTTAATACCCCATAAACTTCCACCCCACTGTCTCAGTTTAAACTTTCAGCTTCTGTAACGTGCTGATGTGTCCAGGCCGGATCTGTGTCTCCAGACCTCGCCTCTCTTCAGGCTCACGTCACAGCGCTGGAGGAGGAGAGGGAAGAAAACCTGTGGAAACTGGAACACTACCAAGAACTCAGAGCAAAAAACGGTCAGACGCCCTCCCAGAATTGTTCAGAGGAAAACAAACATTTGTGAATTTGACTTTTGGAGATTTATTCATCATGTTTTATTATTTCTTTATCATCATGTTTCAGAAATGCTTGAGGCCAAACTGGTTGTTTACGAGGAGCAGCAGAGAACACTACAGGCCGATCTGGAGCAGTTCACTAAGAGAGCCACTTCACAGGTACAAAAGCCTTCTCCCCGTGTGTCAGATGCCCTCCCTGTATCTCCATGAGGTCTGTGTAAACGCTTCTAACCCTGTAGTTTAGATCTGTACAAACATGGATCACATGGGATGGGTCAAATGCAGAGGACACATTTCCTTATTCAGGCACAATAATATACCTTGGCATTAAATTCTGAACTCTTAAGGCTACGTTCACACTGCAGCGCTTGATGCTCAATTCCGATTTTTTTGCGAGGCCGTTCACATTTCCAATTAAATGCGATTTATGTGATCTCCAGTGTAAACTTTAAATGCCCCGAAAGTGTCCTGCATGCGCATTGAAGAACACGACGAGGTCACGTGCAGCGAGCGTGCTCAGTGTTTACGGAAGTCGCCTAAAGTTGCTGTCGTACCGGAGCCAGAACATGTACAGCTTATTTGTTTTAAGGAGGAGACGGAGAAGGAGAAGGACGAGGTTTTTGGCCATGGCGTTTTGTGGGGCAGTGGCAGCAACGTCAGTAGAAATGAACGTGTTGGTGCGGAGTCGCAGACAAGAGTGGTGGGATTGCTACGTGCTTCGCCGCTTCACTGACACGCAGTTCATATACTATTTTCACATGACGAGAAGAACGTTTGTGTACATTTGTGAGCGCCGACTTGTACCACTCTCGCTGGAGGAAACACGTCCAGGTCGGATGAACGCGACTTGGCCGTTCAGACTGAAGTCACATGTCAAAAGATCAGATATCAGACCCCCCAGGATTTCGCGGGCATTTTTTGATTGTTGCGGGCTAAAATGCCTGAATTTGCGTGAGCTTTTCCAAAAACTTGTGATGAAAGTTGCGGTGCTTTTAAGGTTTTTGTTGCGGGAGGAAGTGAAAGTTGCCATAAATAGTTGCGATTTTCCCTTTTTGTAATTAAAATTGAGTAATATTTTGAATACTGAGTTATTACTGACAAAGAATAATACAAAGACACAGAGATCACAGATATGGTCCTAAAACAACCTTATCAACATCGAAAATAAATTACTACTAGGAGGGAACTGTTTCGCGCGGTCTTTTGCGGTTATTTTTGTGGGCAAATGGCTCCGCAGACATGTTTCTTTGCCATTAGAGGCCGTATCCCAATTCCCAGAGCGCGCGGCTCGGAGCGTGGCCCGAAGGGCATGTGCGTCACACATTTCGACAGTACACCAGCGCGACGACTGCTGTCCCACTTCTTTTTTGTCCCATGCGCAGTTAACACGCGGTCCGTGTGTGCACCGACTTGACTGCAGTCTGAGCCCCCTTCGGGCTGCGCTCCGAGCTGTGCGCTCTGGGAACTGGGGACACGGCCGCAGTTTCGTTTGTCACACGGAAGTAAGGCAGAAGGAAGTTGGTCGGCGTTCAATACGTCGCCGATGATTGGTCAAAATTAGTAAAAATTGCGGAAAAGTTGCGGTGATTGGTCAAAATTGCAACACCGCCCTGAATTCACGGGGATTGGCTGAAGTTGCGTTGAAGTTGCAAATCGCAACATCGCAAATTCCTGGAGGGTATCGGTTTTAGGAGCACATATCCAAGTGGCCTGGGTCGCATTTGAAAAAATCGGATCTGTGTCGTTCAGACTGCCATTAGAAGATCAGATACAGGTCACATAGAGGCGAAAAAATCGGATTTGGATCACTCCAGGTTGGAGTCTGAACGTCGCCTAATTTACGTGAAAAGTCCCTCAGTCGTCCAGGTAGAATCCATGATCAAAGGAGAAGTTCAATTTGTCAACTGGACAAAGTTTGTTTGGTTGAAAACGTTTCGCCGCTCATCCGAGAGGCTTCGTCAGTACAATAACCAGAGCTGACGAAGCCTCTCGGATGAGCGGCGAAACGTTTTCAACCAAACAAACTTTGTCCAGTTGACAAATTGAACTTCTCCTTTGATCGTCGCCTAATTTACTGCATGTAGTTTAATTAATGGGAGGCACGCAGATTGTGTTGCATTGAAAGGGGAGTGACTTAGTCCTGGTGTGTGGGTGGGTGACGGCCTGGTGTGTGTGTCCCGGCGCTGTGTGCAGGCGAGCGAGGCGGGCAGTGCGGACGACCCTCACGCGCAGGTGCTGGAGTGGCAGGAGATGGTGGCAGAGTCCGTCAGCGCCCGAGACAGAGCCCAGGAGGAGAAGAATGCTCTGAGTGTGAGGATCAACCAGCTGGAGGAGGAGAAGGAGGGTAAGACCACACAAACCACACACACCGCTAACAGGAAGCATGTCTGTCTGCGGCCTGTTGGATAAAAGGTGTGAGAAACCACATTATTTGGATATTGTAAAGGTGCTCACAGAACTGAAGAAATACTACTTTTTCCTTTTAAAAAGCCTTGACTTGGGGCTAAATTAGAGGTGCATTGTGTAACTTTTTGATTGGGGGTCCATCGCCTGCTTGTTTCCATGGAGACATCACTGTGCTGCCTGGAATGTTCCACAGCGTGACATTAAACAGCCATACTTTACATTTTTTCTATCACTGGTGGTTTTAGAGTTGAAAAATACCTCACAATACAAAAAAAAAACAGACATTCTGACTGTGAGCGGGGTGGTCTCTCCACAGATCTGACCTGGACCATGGTCTGCTTTGATCTCCGTGAAGATAGAAAAGGTTTAATGCCATACTGCGGAACATTCCAGACAAAGCAATAGCAATAGCATCTCCATGGAGAAAAGTGCTTGACAGATGGAAAAGTTACACAAAGCACCGTAGAATTAAGATGGAAAAGTTCTTTGTGACGGTTATTTCTTCACGTTTTCTGCATCGAAATGGAGTGAAAGATCTGGTGTGCTGCCGCAAAACAAAGAAGCTTAAAGTTCAGTTTATTGGGACACACCACGATATAATTATGAGAACTTTGATGGTACAGTATTCTTAGATCAGCAGACCGAGGTAACAAACTGAAAGCGTAAACATGCAGGTGTTTTAGTCTCAGGCCACGTGTCGTTTCTCTTTCCTCGCTTCCTTCTCCTCGATCTGCAGTTTTTCAGCTGTCGGTCAAATGTGTCAGATTAAACGTTGTCCCGAAGGAAACCACGTAGTGAAGGAGTAAACCTGAGGAGGCTTCAGGAGCAGACGCCAGAGAAAAGACTGTCAGTGAGGAGTTTAGATCATCTCTCCTCCCTGTGTCTCCTCTGTGGGCGGGACTTCCTCACCCATTTCCTGCAGAATTGGTCTGTTATTGACATTACATTACAATATGACATTACGAACACGGCCCCTGTCGGCTTCCAAAGACTTTGGATAAAAGACGAAAATGATAAAAACTAGGGATGCACCAATGTGAAAATTTTAGCCGATAATTTAGCTGAAATTTTTGGCCAATACCGATATTAACCGACACCTTTTTTTAAAATTTTTTAAAATTTTTATTCTGAGATAACATTTTATACAGACTGAAAATCATGCAAAAATGAATTTTTGAATGTCTTCTTTTATTTTCAAAACGTGTTTTTTTTCCCCCACTATTAAAGGAGAATTAATGTTTTTTACAATCTGAGCCTTACTTCGGTAATAAAACGAGTTGTTTTACTCACCCATAGCACTTTGGTGTCATATGGAGCACTTCCGGAGATGTTTTAGATTTGCGATATCCATAACGTGAGTTCTCGGGGCATATGTTTGCGGTCTCCAAATAACACAAACTTTAGCACTTTTCAAATCATAGAAGCTCGATGTCTTAGTCTACACTTTCGTTTGAGTCAAAAGTGGCCTGTAATCCGAGATTTATCTATAGTTTCGAGTAGATGAGGAGGACAGTGCGCATGTGCGGAGTCAGTTTATTTCGCTCTCACCTCCCGGGACCCAAACATGAAACGCAAAGCTGTAAATTATGGATAAATCTCAGACTTTTGACGCATATAAACATCTCTGGAAGTGCTCCATATGACACCAAAGTGCTATGGGTGAGTAAAACAACTTGTTTTATTACCGAAATAAGGCTCAGATTGTAAAAAACGTGAATTCTCCTTTAATACATTTAGTTGAAAATCAAATTAAAATTAAAAGTGTTTAAACGAGAGAGAAATCAGAAAACGTTAATTGGAGGCATTACTGTACTGACAAATATCGGTCGTTAATATCGGCCCACTTTTACACATCGGGCCGATACCGATATGTTTAAATTTGGCAATATCGGCTGATACCGATGTTAATACCGATCTATTGTGCATCCCTAATAAAAACCCACGGTTTAGGGTGACACCCAGACTGGTCCCGTCGCCCATGGAAAGCTTCGGCAGGTTGTGAAGACGCTGCTGCTGAATCCAGAGTCGGGAACTACACCGGAAGTCATCATCCACATATTTCCAAACGTTTTCCCGTAAGCGCGAATAGAGGAATCAAGGAGAAGGAAGCGAGGAAAGAGAAATGAGACATGGCCTTAGGAAGCTTTCAGATTCCTGCTCTCACGTTATCCGGTGACATTTTCGGTCATTGCATCATTCTTTTATCATCACTCATCCCTTTGTTCCTTTTGTTTTTCCCGTTTCTGTTCCTTCTCTGTCCTGTGGGGGGTGTGCCTGTCACGTGACGCCGGCCGGAGACCACGCCCCCTGCAGGCCGCGCCCCTTTAGGCCACGCTTCCTCCAGCCCCTGTGGTTGTGGGGGATGGGATCAGCCTAAAGAACACAGTTTCCCATCAGTTTTGTGCATGCAGGCCTCCCTCGAACGCCTCGCGGTGCGTTCAGGTGCTGCGCTGGCTCCAGCCCTCCGCCCGTTACATGAGAGCTGGAGCCTGCGCAGTAACTGACCTCGCCGGCGGACTCCTTTCCCTACCCTTTCCTTTTCCTCATTCTTTGGTTTATTTTCCATGTTTAGGTTCAGGACTAACCCGTGAAGGGAGGAATGGGCTGTAGTCCTTTAGTCGTTCGTTCGTCGACCTGTTTGTTAGATTTTGAGGATTTCTCTGGGACAGCAGCTGAAGATTTTGGTATTTCTCTGTAAAAAGTCAGATCAAACTCCCGATTGACATCTTCACCCTTGCCCATGTTGTTTTGCATAAATAGTAGCAAAAGGAGAAAATAAATGTGGTAACTGGACAAAGTTTATTTGGTCGAATACGTTTCGCAGCTCATCCAAGCTGCTTCTTCAGTTTTTGCGTCTCGTGAGTGTAGTTTGAGTTTGGGTCAGATACAGAGATACAGAAGAGTTTGGAGAAATTTAGCCACACCTCCTTTTTAGGCAAGGCAAGTTTATGTGTACACCACAGTTCGTACACTATAGCCGTGTCCCAATTCCCAGTGTGCACAGTTCGGTGTATGGTTTTAAGGGCACTCCGCGAACCACATGGATGTCAGCGAAATGGGACAGGTCCTGCAACTACCAGATGCAGCTGCCGACTCCATTTTCTCCCGTAGAAGTAGTAACTCGCGGTGCATGCTGGGATATATGACTGCGCGAAGTGTGCATGGATGCACAGTTGGTCCATGCCCTGATTTCCATGGGAACAACTGCGGTTTTCAGGGTGCATTTTAACTGCGCATGGGACAAAAACAAAATGGGACAGCAGTTGTCGCGCCGGGAGTGACGTATGCGCCCTTAAAGGGATATGCCACCCCCAGGTCAAATTTGGGCATCTCCCCACAGTCCAGAGACTAAAATAAGTGGTGGAAAACGTTTTCCTGCTCACCCAGTCATTGTCCGAGTCTGTCGCCACTGACCGCCGCGGTATCTGGTGCTCCTCCGCCTTAGACTGGAGTCTAACGTAGCCAGAGAAAGATTTCGGCCAAAAGGAATTAATTTGCTCGATGCGTTTCCCAATTACTTTGTGTGTAGTGCGCATTCATATCGAGTGCAAATAAATGTGCAAATCAACACGGAGAGCTTGCCTTGGTCATTTTGGGTGGGAACTATTTTCCAGTGCGTAAGAATACAGCCGTATCACGCACCACGTTGTGCAACAGGGGAACTCCCTTCCCGGTGCGTAACAGGGATTCCCCTGGCAGCGTGCTGCGTGATACGGCTGTATTCTTACGCACTGGAAAATAGTTCCCACCCAAAATGACCAAGGCAAGCTCTCCGTGTTGATTTGCACATTTATTTGCACTCGATATGAATGCGCACTACACACAAAGTAATTGGGAAACGCATCGAGCAAATTAATTCCTTTTGGCCGAAATCTTTCTCTGGCTACGTTAGACTCCAGTCTAAGGCGGAGGAGCACCAGATACCGCGGCGGTCAGTGGCGACAGACTCGGACAATGGCTGGGTGAGCAGGAAAACGCTTTCCACCACTTATTTTAGTCTCTGGACTGTGAGGAGATGCCCAAATTTGACCTGGGGGTGGCATATCCCTTTAAAACCACACTCCAAACTGCGCACACTGGGAATTGAGATGTGGCTTAAGTAATTCTAAGTGCTTTACAGAATAAGAAATACATTAAAATCACAAAACAAACAAACCAAAACACAAATAATCATCATAAAATTAAAAAGGGAGAAAGGGACAAATAAGGGGGAAGAATGCAAAATGAAAACCTTTGTCAAAACCGTTTTGAGCCTGGATTTAAACTAAGTCGAGGCCCGTCTCACATGTCCAGACCGTTTCAGGTTTTAGCTGCAGAAAACTGAAACTCCGATTCCCCGTGTTTAGTCCAGACTCTGGGCACCCGCAGGGTCTAAGGCCTCGTTTACACGTACACTGCTATTTTTAAAAACAGAGACATTTCCCTTCGTTTGTACCCATTTTTTACACACAAATGGCGAATTCACTTCTGAAAACTAATCTTTCTAAAAGAGTGGACATTCTGGAAAAATCAGATTTTGTGTTTGCGTGTAAAGCGAGATAAATGAGTTTTAGGCAGCTGACGCACCAAAAGTACGATTCTGACTGGCTTGCAGAGCGTTCTCCTTCGTTTTCAGAGGTGAATTTGCCGTTTGCGTGTAAAAGATGGGTACGAACGAAGGGAAATGTCTCTGTTTTTTAAAATACCAGTGTAAACAGGGCCTTATTTTGGAAAACGGAGGGAGAGAAATCTAGAAATATAGTACGTTTCTCAACATACCCGGCTAAGTGTAAACATAGCCTAAACCAGGACTAAACCAGGACTAGAGCAGGAGGCCGGTGAGCTCCTCAGAGTGCAGATGCTTAGGGTTAGGGTTAGATGAACTTTGGTGCTCGGTCCTGGAGAGACTCGTGCTCATGCAGATCCCCTTTAAAGTCTCTGACCCACAGGGGGCAGTGCAGAGACCTTAGTCGACCCATCGATGGGCAGCACGTGTCCTCAGTCCAACAAGAATCTTCTTTAGTCGACTACAGCCCTGATTTATTTAAAGGAATATTAAAGTTTTTTACAATCTGAGCCTTATTTCGGTAATAAAACACGTTGATTTACTCACATATATCACTTTAGTGACATTTGGAGCAGTTCCGTAGATTTGGTAGGTTAGGATATCTGGGTAACGTGAGTGCTCGGGGCACAATGTTGCGGTCAACAAATAACACAAACTTGATCACTTTTCAAATCACAGAAGCTCGCTGTGTCAGCGTAGACTTTAAGTGGAGTCCAAAGCGGCCTGAAACCCGATATCCAGCTATAGTTTCATCTGATGATGTCATCATAGAGGACAGTGCGCATGTGTGAATTCCCAGCTGATTCGCAGATAAACACCGCTCTGAACTTTTCTATTGTGAGCGACACATGGCTGAAGATTGGGACTTGGAGAGTGAAGAGGACTTATTTGAGTATGATGGCCGTCCCTATCGTTTTGAGCCTGAGTATACGGATGAGGAGGTGTTAGAAAGAATGAAGCTGAGACAGTTTTAGGAGCAGCAGAGAACAGCCATCGGTATCACATTACTCCTCAGAATCATGTGCTGAATCCGCTGGCCTTCTTTCTTTTCCTTTGCTGGTAAAAAATGGTCCGGACTGAAGTGGGTACTGCAAACACGATGGTCCAAACGTCTTACAGCTTTGCCTTTCATGTTTGGGTCCATTCTCAAAGCAAGTAGCTCCGGATTGTGACGAGGAAGCCTGTGAAAGCTCAACTTCATCCAAGATGTCATTTTGTTTTCACAACCGGGATAAATGCATGTTCGCACCATTTTCTCAAGTGGAGATGTTTTCGTCTTCTTAGTTTCTTTCGGACTGTAACCGAGATCTGACAGCTGGGAATTCACACATGCGCTGTCCTCTATGATGACAGTGAAAATGAAAATACAGTTGGATATCAGGTTTCAGGCCGCTTTGGACTCCACTTAAAGTCTACGCTGATACAGCGAGCTTCTGTGATTTGAAAAGTGCTAAAGTTTGTGTTATTTGTTGACCGCAACATTGTGCCCCGAGCACTCACGTTACCCAGATATCCTAACCTACCAAATCTACGGAACTGCTCCAAATATCACTAAAGTGATATATGTGAGTAAATCAACGTGTTTTATTACCGAAATAAGGCTCAGATTGTAAAAAACTTTAATATTCCTTTAAGGTTTTGGGTGTAAACTTGTTATTACTGGACACAAATTTCAATGATGGGGCATTGGTGACTCGATGACCTAAATTCAGGATATGATTTTTGATGTTTATCTGCAAACGTGATGCTGGTGTAATATTTAGTTTGAAATAAGTTTGAAACACTTTCTAACATCTCCACATCTGCTCGTCTCCAATGCCCCGAGAAACCGTAATCGTTTCAATAATCTCTAACACTGTCGAGAAGCGAATAAGAGCGGTGGAGTCTCACGGTGACGGTGGAGCCGCCTCAGACTCAAAGAAAGTGGATTTTACGGCTGGGAGAAGCTGCATAAACTGAAACATCACCTCACTGCTGCTCATGCTGCTCTGCTCATCTCTAACACCATCTAACCTCAAACCTGTGTGTCCTTCCTCTGGTCCGTGTGGGCGGAGAATCGGTGGAGGTGGAACGTTTTATCATTTCTTCTAATCACCACTCTACATTAAAGTTTGATTGTTTGATTTGAAGACACTCCACCTTTAATATGCCCCTTTAACTCTGCTCAAATTGGAAATCATATTAATGTTAAAGATGCATTATGTAACTTTTCACCAGCAGCTCGTCTCCCTGGAGCTGTTGTTGCTTTACCTTTTGACTTCTATAACCTTTATTGATCCACAAGGGACATTATTTGGACACAGCAGCTCACATATCGCAATATATTATAATAAATAAGAGACAGGTGTAAGGTAAGAGACAGGTGTCAAATAAAGCATAATTATTAGGGATGTGTGATATATCGGCATTAACATCGGTATCGGCCAATATTGCCGAATTTTCAACATATCGTTATTGGCCCGATAATGATATTAACGACCGATATTTGTCAGTACAGTAATCCCTCGAATTAACGTTTTCTCACATTTCTCTCTCGTTTAAACACTCAAACTTTCGTAAATTTTCAACAAAATGTATTAATAGTGAAGTGTGTGTGTGTGTGGGGGTGGGGGTGGGGGTGGGGTGGCTGTGAGCACGAGACCCTTGCCCAAACCGTGCCTCCTCCTCGGGAACGCGTCTACGGTCCTGAGGAGGAGGCACGCAGTCCGAGCACATCAAACCTCGACATGAACGAACGCAAGAGCCACACAAAACCAGGCAAAGAGCCGCACGCCGTGGTTTAATCCTGGTTTAGACCTGGTCTAGTTCTGGTTTAGTCCTGGTTTAGTCCAGGTCTAGACCTGGTCCAGTCCTGGTTTAGTCCTTGCCTGGTTTACACCAGACCATATCACAGTGATATATATATGAATAACTGAATATCTCATACCGGAGGTGTGGTTTACGATCGCGTTTTGGGCGTTACGAATGTCTATTATTTGGCGTATACGTAGCCCATAGCCAATCAAGTCAGTTGTCAGTTCAAACTACAAGTTTCCCTTTGTGGCGTAGTACACGTCACCATCTGTCCACCCCTCCCCGCTCTCTGATTGGCTCCCAGAATCAGGAGAGCTCGCTTGCCATAGTCGCCAGGCTGTCTTTCAGATCAGAACGAACGAAAGCAGCCTGGGATTTCCCAGGTTAGTTTAGACCTGGTCTAGACCTGGTCTAGACCTGGTCTAGACCTGGTTTAGACCTGGTCTAGACCTGGTCTAGACCTGGTTTAGTCCGCATTTAGTCCAGGTTTAGTCCCGGAGTCAAAACACGTTTTGAAAATAAAAGAAGACATTCAAAAATTCATTTTGCATGATTTTCAGTCTGTATAAAATGTTATCTCAGAATTAAAAATAAATATCGGTATCGGCCGACATCAGCAACATTAATATCAGATATCGGTATCGGCTAAAGTTTTCACATCGGTGCATCCCTAATAATTATATAAATGTAAAAGTACAAATCAAAAGAAAAATAAGTGATAAAAAATGTGAGGGCTGCTTCAAAATCTAAAAATAATATAACAGATAAAAGCTCTTCTAAGCCAACAGAACTGTTCTGTCACTGCTGCTGCTCCTCACGATAATGTTCCACTGTAGGGCATTAAAACATAAAAAACAAACTTAAAATAATACAAATGCCCATTGAAAAGTGACATAATGCAGCTTTTTAATGAAAAATCCCCTCGACCCTCCGCCACGGTCCAGACCGCTCCTCTCCAGCGCCCTCTGCTGGCGGGGTTTCCTCCTCCTCCTTCTGCCTGTGTCGCACAAAACCGATGGGAAATGATGTCACTGATTTTGGCTCCTCCTCCTCCTCCTCCTAAACTCTGCTCCTCCTCCTAAACTCTGCTCCTCTTCCACCTCCTCTTCCTCCTCCTAAACTCTGCTGCTCCTCTTCCTCCTCAACTCTGCTCCTCCTCCTCTTCCTCCTCCTCCTAAACTCTGCTCCTCCTCTTCCTCCTCCTAAACTCTGCTCCTCCTCTTCCTCCTCAACTCTGCTCCTCCTCCTCTTCCTCCTCCTCCTAAACTCTGCTCCTCCTCTTCCTCCTCCTAAACTCTGCTCTACCTCCTCTTCCTCCTCCTAAACTCTGCTCCTCCTCCTAAACTCTGCTCCACCTCCTCCTCCTAAACTCTGCTCCTCCTCTTCCTCCTCCTAAACTCTGCTCCTCCTCTTCCTCCTCCTAAACTCTGCTCCACCTCTTCCTCCTCCTAAACTCTGCTCTACCCCCTCTTCCTACTCCTAAACTCTGCTCCTCCTCCTAAACTCTGCTCCACCTCTTCCTCCTCCTAAACTCTGCTCCCCCTCCTCTTCCTCCTCCTAAACTCTGCTCCTCCTCCTCTTTCCCCCCCTAAACGCTTCTCCTCCTCCTCTTCCTACTCCTAAACTCTACTCATCCACCACTTCCTCCTCCTGAACTCTTCTCCTCCCCCTCTTCTTTCTCCTAATCTCTGCTCCTCCACCTCTTCCTCCTCCTAAACTCTGCTCCACCTCTTCCTCCTCCTAATCTCTGCTCCACCTCTTCCTCCTCCTAAACTCTGCTCCTCCTCCTCTTCCTTCTCCTAAACTCTGCTCCTCCACCTCCTCCTCCTAAACTCTGCTCCTCCTCTTCCTCCTCGTAAACTCTGCTCCACCTCTTCCTCCTCCTAAACTCTGCTCCTCCACCTCCTCCTCCTCCTAAACTCTGCTCCACCTCTTCCTCCTCCTAATCTCTGCTCCACCTCTTCCTCCTCCTAATCTCTGCTCCACCTCTTCCTCCTCCTAAACTCTGCTCATTCCTCTACCTCCTCCTCCTCCTCTTCTTCCTCTCGTTTGAATGTTCTGCTCGTGTTTCCTCCTCGTCTCGTTTGAATGTTCTGCTCGTGTTTCCTCGTCTCGTTTGAATGTTCTGCTCGTGTTTCCTCGTCTCATTTGAATGTTCTGCTCGTGTTTCCTCCTCGTCTCGTTTGAATGTTCTGCTCGTGTTTCCTCCTCGTCTCATTTGAATGTTCTGCTCGTGTTTCCTCCTCGTCTCGTTTGAATGTTCTGCTCGTTCACAGGTCTGCTCTGCTTTCGCCGCTTGTGTGCTGTGAAATCAAAATGCACCGGCCAGTCCTTCATACGAACAGGAGCAGTACTGGTCCTGGTTTAATCCTGGTTTAATCCTGGTTTAATCCTGGTTTAGTCCTGGTTTAAACCTGGTTTAGACCTGGTTTAGTCCTGGTTTAGACCTGGTTTAGACCTGGTTTAGTCCTGGTTTAGACCTGGTTTAGACCTGGTTCAGACCTGGTTCAGACCTGGTTTAGTCCTGGTTTAGTCCTGGTTTAGACCTGGTTCAGTCCTGGTTCAATCCTGGTTCAGACCTGGTTCAGACCTGGTTTAGTCCTGGTTTAGTCCTGGTTTAGTTCTGGTCAAGTCCAGGTTTAATTCCAATTTTCATGTGGTACAAAAGTGATGAACAACTTTCAGGACTAAACTAAGGCAAAACCAGGACTAAACCAAGGAATGAACCAGGGACTAAACCAGGGACTAAACCAGGACTGAACCAGGACTAAACCAGGGACTTGTCTGGAATGTTCCACAGTAAGGCATTACACATCTGTCTCTATGGAGACAAGTTAACGGCCTGATCTGTGGAGAGGCGATCCCCGCTCACAGTAAGAACACGTTTTCAAGCGTTTGAGCATCTAAAGAAAATTATAATAATGCCACACTGTGGAACATTCCAAGCAAAGCACCAGCAGCTCCATGGAGACAGGTAGAGGTCCCTCATCAGAAAAGTTACGTTACACTTTAATTTACATTATTTGATGTGCTCCACCTAGAGCCCATAGTAGCAGGCACAACCTTCTAACTAAAACTCCACACGTCCCTTCAGACATTCTGTCTTCTTAACCCATCTGCACTGAACATTTCCTGCAAACCTGTAGTCCAACACTTTTCCCTGTGGCACAAAACTGATTGAGGATGACTGGTTCTTTCCTGGCTGCTCCGATCCAGCTCTGGCCTCTCGGCACCAGGAGTTGGAGGAGGAACTGGCCCAGAGTCGAGGCCTGAGTCCGGGCAAAGGATCCAGGAAGTGTGGGCGCGCTGCCGAGAGGAGCCTGCAGGTCAGTAGAGCTCTGGAACCCAACCATCCAACAGGAAGCAACTTTAGGGAAGTATTAAGACAACATATTATGTTTTTTATTTTGATATTGTCTTAGTACAAATTATTAAAGTCTCTGTACCTGATTTCTACCATCTTAAAATGACGAAAACCAAAACTAGCTCCAGTTTAAGATGAGACTTTATTGATCTCACATATATATATATGACGATGTGATTTTCCACATTAAATGGAAGTACTTTCTCTAAACCAGGTCTAAACCAGAGCTTCATTTGAGTGGCCCTGAACGCTGTGGGACGTCACATTAGCTTATTCCACGTCTTTATACAGTGTAGGGTTTAAAAATGTACAACACAGAAGTAACATCATATTTACCAGTGTTTTACCATGAACTCATGTGATCTCTTTTTTCATTTGCAATTTAGTCAGTGTTTTTTTTTCCATGTAAGCCACACTAAATATGCACTTTTTTCCCACATAAAATCAACGTAAGAATACATGAAAAGAAAAATAAATACTACTGATAACAATAATAAAATTAAGAATAACCCGTCATTTAAATAAAATTAAAACAAAACATATTAATAAAATAAAAAATTCAAAAAAAATGTAATAAAATGGAAGTCATTCATGCAGTAGTTTTCAGAAGTTTTGTTGCTTTGTTTTTGCTTTGTTTTTTAAATAGAAAATCAGTGTAATCCTTGTTGTGATGATGACCTCGTGTTTCCAGGAGGACTTTGAGCTGGACGGCCACGCCCCTCTGTTCCCCACCCCCCGTAGCCCCCCGGACAGCGCCGCCCTGGTGGAGATGGAGGGAGAGAACATGGGAGGTTGGTGGCCCGAGTTCAGTTCCCCAGACCCAGGTTTGGTCCCAGTCTTTACTCTGGCATGCACATGGTCCTCACGTGGGCCTCGCGTGGGCCTCACGCCTGTGGGAAACTCCATTCACTTTGGTTTGGGCTGTTTTAACTGTGGCTCTAAACATCAGCATCAACATCAGCTCTGGGGTTTGTCATTAACATTTCCAGAGGTGGGTAGAAGTTATTTTTATTTATTTAGCTTCAGTTTCACATTGAGAGGAGTAGCTGAGGTGGCTCGGGCATCTGTTCCGGACGCCTCCTGGACTCCTCCCTTGGGAGGTGTTCCGGGCACGTCCCACCGGGAGGAGGCCCCGGGGAAGGGACACGCTGGAGGGACTATGTCTCCCGGCTGGCCTGGGAATGCCTTGGGGTCCCCCCGGAGGAGCTGGAGGAAGTGTCCGGGGTGAAGGAAATCTGGGAGTCCCCGTTTAGACTGTTGCCCCGGCGACCCGACCCCGGATAAGAGGAAGAACATGAATGTATAGATTCTGATCCCACAATAATAATAAAAACCCTTTTCCCCTTCTCTTTCTTTAGACGATGTGATTTTCCACATTAAATGGAAGTACTTTCTCTAAACCGAGTCTGAAACAGGTCTGAAACAGGTCTGAAACAGGTCTAAAACAGGTCTAAAACAGGTCTAAAACAGGTCTAAAACAGGTCTAAAACTGGTCTAAACCTGGTCTAAACCTGGTCTAAACCTGGTCTAAACCTGGTCTAAACCTGGTCTAAACCTGGTCTAAACCTGGTCTAAACCTGGTCTAAACCTGGTCTAAACCTGGTCTAAACCTGGTCTAAACCTGGTCTAAGCCAGGTCCATGGGCGTACACTCGTCTCTGTACTCTTATACTTGTTCTGGTCCAGTTCCAGATGGTTCTAGAGACATTCAGAAAAGGTTCTGCTCAGGACTTGTTTTTTTAGTATCGATACCAGCAGAAAAATGAGGATCCAGTTTGGTAATAGTTTTAGTATCGATTATTATCTCGACTTTCTCGACTTTTGACAACCTACCCACCTTTGGATATTCCATATGCAACGCTTCACTACATTTGGGAATTTGCTTAGTCTGGTTTAATTTTTGTCTTCTTTCAAAAACACCGTTCAGATTTTTCCACTGAACAAACTTAATTCCTTAATGAATTGTTAATTCCTGTGAATGAGTAAATCCAGATTAAACCAGATGAAGCTGTGTTAAAACATTTGTGCATATTTGATATTTTCTGTTTGTGTCGGGTCATATGCATGCTGGTGTAAACTGGTTCTGTTTAAGTGTAATTCAGTCTCTGTGCTGTTGGTGGCGCTCTGTGGTAAGTTTTTATTGTTTTGCATGAACGGCTGCACGTTATCTGAACGTCTGTGGACAGTTTTGTGCACTGCTCATGTTCAAACCTTGAAGACTGCACTTATTTAAAGGTCCCATGGCATGAAATTTTCACTTTCTGAGGTTTTTGAACGTTAATGTGAGCTCCCCTACCCTGGAGGCACGTCCGAGTGTTTCTAGGCTCGGAAGTCCTTTATCTGAGCCTCTGGACCTTTGAACAGCAGTGGTTTAATTTTATTTTCTGTGGAAATGTGTTTATTTTTCAATGGAACGCTTCAAATCTCTCCCCCCGTGCAAAAACAAGGAAATGGATCAGCTGAGGGCTCAGAGCCCAGAGCGGAGAGTTTGGCCACGCCCCCACCCTCTACTATTGGCCATCTCTTTTCTCCTCATTTGCATTCAAGCAACAACGCCCATTATGGCCTGTTCAGAGAGAAAAAAAAATACTCTTTCTCATCTTATCTCTGTTTCTCATGCAGTGAGTGTTGATTTTGAAGAAGGATTCATTTACAGTATTAGGGAACCATTAAGGAGCCATATAAAAGCATCAAGAAGTACCATGTCATGGGATCTTTAAAGGTTCATTGTGTAACTTTTCTGGTGGAGTGCCTGTCAAAGACCGAACCAGACCAAGTTCCAGGTCAGATCTGTGGAGAGGCGACCCCGCTCACACTCAGAATGTGTTTTTCTAAGTGTTTTTGAGCTCTAAAATCACCTGTGATTGAATAAATGTAAAGTAGAGCTGTTTAAAGTCACACTGCGGAACATTCCAGACAGAGCAGTTACGTATCCATAGAAACAAGCAGGTGACAGACCCCCAACCAAAAAGTTACACAGTGCAGCTTTAAGCTACAAAACCGGCCCGGGCCTGGCTAGAACTTGGATCATTGTGTGCTTGGGCAAGGTGGTCCTCTTTAACCCTCTGTTCTGTCTCAGGTGGTCCTCTTTAACCCTCTGTTCTGTCTCAGGTGGTCCTCTTTAACCCTCTGTTCTGTCTCAGGTGGTCCTCTTTAACCCTCTGTTCTGTCTCAGGTGGTCTCCTTTAACCCTCTGTTCTGTCTCAGGTCGTCTCCTTTAACCCTCTGTTCTGTCTCAGGTCGTCTCCTTTAACCCTCTGTTCTGTCTCAGGTGGTCCTCTTTAACCCTCTGTTCTGTCTCAGGTGGTCCTCTTTAACCCTCTGTTCTGTCTCAGGTCGTCTCCTTTAACCCTCTGTTCTGTCTCAGGTCGTCTCCTTTAACCCTCTGTTCTGTCTCAGGTGGTCCTCTTTAACCCTCTGTTCTGTCTCAGGTGGTCCTCTTTAACCCTCTGTTCTGTCTCAGGTCTCAGGTGGTCCTCTTTAACCCTCTGTTCTGTCTCAGGTGGTCTCCTTTAACCCTCTGTTCTGTCTCAGGTGGTCCTCTTTAACCCTCTGTTCTGTCTCAGGTGGTCTCCTTTAACCCTCTGTTCTGTCTCAGGTGGTCCTCTTTAACCCTCTGTTCTGTCTCAGGTGGTCCTCTTTAACCCTCTGTTCTGTCTCAGGTGGTCCTCTTTAACCCTCTGTTCTGTCTCAGGTGGTCCTCTTTAACCCTCTGTTCTGTCTCAGGTCTCAGGTGGTCCTCTTTAACCCTCTGTTCTGTCTCAGGTGGTCTCCTTTAACCCTCTGTTCTGTCTCAGGTGGTCCTCTTTAACCCTCTGTTCTGTCTCAGGTGGTCTCCTTTAACCCTCTGTTCTGTCTCAGGTGGTCTCCTTTAACCCTCTGTTCTGTCTCAGGTGGTCCTCTTTAACCCTCTGTTCTGTCTCAGGTGGTCTCCTTTAACCCTCTGTTCTGTCTCAGGTGGTCTCCTTTAACCCTCTGTTCTGTCTCAGGTGGTCTCCTTTAACCCTCTGTTCTGTCTCAGGTGGTCTGCGGTCGGTGGTGGAGGAGTTGGAGCTGGAGAGGAACCAGTTGCAGGAGCAGATCCTGAGTCTAGAGGAGCGCTGCCAGGACCTGGAGGACAGACTCCAGCTGCAGGCGCGGATCGAGACCCTACAGGTGACCAGAACACTACTACTGCTACTACTGCTACTACTGCTACTACTGCTACTACTGCTACTGCAACTACTACTACTACTACTACTACTACTACTACTACTACTACTACTACTACTACTACTACTACTACTACTACTACTACTACTACTACTACTACTACTACTGCTACTGCTACTGCTACTGCAACTACTACAAACCCTGACAGCCCCTCCAGGTGCTCAGATACACCAGAGTATTATCTTCATATTATTGCACCATGAAGGCTGAAATCTTAAAGTGCGTATGGACAGCTGCACCTCGTCTGTGTGAACTTCCCTTTGGGCTTCAGCAGCAGATGAACACAAAATGAACTCCCAGTGATTCAGTGATTCACTCTGCTCCTCATGAAGCTCCATCTGCTCCTCATGAAGCTCCATCTGCTCCTCATGAAGCTCCATCTGCTCCACATGAAGCTCCATCTGCTCCTCATGAAGCTCCATCTGCTCCTCATGAAGCTCCATCTGCTCCACATGAAGCTCCATCTGCTCCTCATGAAGCTCCATCTGCTCCTCATGAAGCTCCATCTGACTGTGATCTGCTCTGACGCCGTCTCCTCCTCAAACACCTGGAGTCCTGTTTGTTTTATTCACATGTTTCACACACATTTAACACGAGTTCTTCTCTCAAACTGAAAACACTCTGTTCCACCTCGTGATAAGATAAGATCAGACTTTATTGATCTCACGCAGGAGAAATTTACTTGTCACAGTAGCTCCAGGCAGGGACAGTTTGAACAAGAAAGAAAAGTGCATGCAGCAAGAATGGCATAAAGAGAAGTCATAATAATAATAAAATAAGTAATAATAGAATAAGTAATAATAAGAAAACAGTAACAAGGAGATGTCATCATGTGGTGATACAGGAAATGCTCCACTGTGTTTTTAAACTCCAAAGACTGGAATTGCTGATCTCTACCAAGGTTAGAATAGTTTGGGATTTTTCATTATAGTTTAGTTTTAGTTCGTTTTTTCCCTCTAATTCAGTTCAGTTTTAATAAGTTTTTAGAGCGGCTCTGACAGTTTTATTTTTTTTTGTAACTGCTCAGTTTTAGTTTAGAAAACTAAACTTACAACAAACAAATACAATTTTCAAACATTTCTTCAGGTTTATCTCCACAACAACCAAAGCCGTCCACAAGCTGCAGCCTTAAGAGCAAAAACAAAAACACACACCAAAACTTCCACATTTACAACTCCAAAAAAGAACAAAACCAAGAGAGATTTATCCAGAATTTCAGTTAGTTTTAGTTTTGGAAACACACAATACAGTTTCAGTTATTGTTTTATTTTAATTGTCCTGGTTTAGTCCAGGTTTAGTCCTAGTTTAGTCCTGGTTTAGTTCTATCTTAGTCCTGGTTTAGTTCTGGTTTAGTCCTAGTTTAGTCCTGGTTTAGTCCTGGTTTAGTTCTAGTTTAATCCAGGTTTAGTCCTGGTTTAGTTCTAGTTTAGTCCTAGTTTAGTCCTGGTTTAGTCCTAGTTTAGTCCTGGTTTAGTTCTAGTTTAGTCCTGGTTTAGTCCTAGTTTAGTTCTATCTTAGTCCTAGTTTAGTCCTGGTTTAGTCCTGGTTTAGTCCTGGTTTAGTCCAGGTTTAGTTCTTGTTTAGTTCTTGTTTAGTTCTAGTTTAGTCCTGGTTTAGTTTCTCTATAATTTCAGTTAGTTTGAGTTAGTTTTGTAAACACACAGTACAGTTTTGTTAACTATAATAACCTTGATCTCTCCTGAACTAAAGGTAAAAGTTCACTGTTCACTTGATGACATCACGAGGTGGAACAGAGCGTTTGGAGCTTTGGAGATGTTACAGACGAATAATAAAGAGTTCCTCAAACATGAGAATGAAACAAACACAACTCCTGAGGGGTATTCCACGAAAGCTACTAAGCTCAAAGCCCGGCTTTATTCGTCAGTTGGCGCTAGTTTAAGTGAGAGTTCGGTTCCACGACGCTCGCTAAACTTAGTTCCCGCTGAGTTACTGGGGCAACATGGTCTTAGCAGATAGTCTGGTCGCGGCAAGGCTAAAGTTCTGTCTTAGTTAGGCCGTAGTTAGGCCGTAGTTAGGCCGTGTCGCAGAGAATACGTACCTGACGTAAACAGAGTGTCAAACAAACAGTTCCGCACACCTCCCGCATGAGTATCTGTGTTGTCCGAAAACAATATCAGCAAAAAAAAAGAAATTACCTTACGTTTTTGGTTCTTGACAATTCTCCGGTAATCTAAACATATGCTTTTGAACCGCTGTCTTTACGACATTAACATATAGAAGAATTCCAGAGGTAGCTTAAAGAAAGGCGTTGGTCGAGTGGTTATGTGCTTTGACTCTCAAACCGGCGACCGGGGTTCGATTCCCGCTATTGACCTGTTGATGCCCAAGTCAAATTTTCACGCATTTATATTTGCAACATATTACAGAAATGGAAATAAATTTAACCTACAATTATTGTTATCATCACATAACTTATATCAGTTGGGCCTAACATCACTCTCACATGAGGACATTGACACTTTATATTTTATGTGACATCTCTATCAAAGAATACAGTTACAGGTAAACCTTTACTTTTAAAACAAAATGTAGCCAAATAACAGGCACACTCCATGATGCAACATTTCAATGATTCAACAAATTTGCTTCAGAGATGCTGTGCAAGTCTCTTTAATGAAATCCTATTTATCAATTTCCATCAATAGGCATAAAACAATAAAAGACATTAGGTATGACATTCTGGTGTGAGGCCACTGCTGGAGGACTGCTGAGGGTCAGGCAAGGCACTGCTGGAGGACTGCTGAGGGTCAGGCAAGGCACTGCTGGAGGACTGCTGAGGAGGGTCCAAGTGTACGCCATCTTCAGTAACTAGAACACAAGCATACTATTAAAATACAAATGCTTGGATCACAGCTGAGGCAAGCATTAGTCTAGAGAATACCTTGAATATACTCTTCACGAGAACTCGCAGGAAGGATCTTTGATGGGGTCCCTCCTTCAGTTACCTCCACCAGTGGGTGACCCCGGTTTAGGGCCAGTGCCAGCTCCTCTGCAGGTGAAAGGTTTTGAGGGGGGCTCCCACCTCCTGTGGCTTGGTAGCTACTGTTCATTTTAAATTAAATTAAGGTACCATTTCAACAGTATTACTAATTTCACTGAATTAGTGAACTTTGTCTTTACCTGCAAAACAGTCCTCTTCACATTATTCCTGCTCAAAGACAAGATAACACAATTTAACGTATTAGTTGGAGCAAATACTTTTACACAGTAAAAATAAATTGCAACTGACAAGACTGCTATACAAATATATAATAATTACGCCATGAACTACACACCGTGAGAATCAAACTCACAAACTCCCGCACCCCAGACGGTGACTTTACCCCTGCGCCACAAATCAGCGTTGACATAAATGGTGAAAAACAGACTTAAAAAACTCAATGTCCAGCACTGTTATAGGACCTAACTTGCGTATTTAAGTGTTCGGCGATCTTCTGCCACGCCATGTCTCTTGCCTTGGTTATCGCAAGTGCGTTGTAGAGTTCCAAAAGCAACTTCAGTTCTGATGTGCTGAAATAATCGGCCTGAATCTTCGACATGATCGCGTTTTCGACAGTTGCTTGTTCAGGGCTTCTTACCTTCCCCGGGCACGCGTCTAGGCCCGGCCTGATTAGGCCTGACTGGGCTTAGCTCTGACTAGGCGCAGCTGAAACGCGTTTGTGGAACGGGTTCAAGCTTTTGTCTAAGTTGTGTCTCAGCCAGGCGAGAACTTAGCACTTAGTCGCGGCTAACTTTAGCGACGTTCGTGGAATACCCCTC
Organism: Paratrypauchen microcephalus; assembly: GCA_036785185.1. Classification (NCBI taxonomy): domain Eukaryota; kingdom Metazoa; phylum Chordata; class Actinopteri; order Gobiiformes; family Gobiidae; genus Paratrypauchen; species Paratrypauchen microcephalus. Next base: position 9,022,969 of record JAVJIX010000019.1, on the reverse strand, counting down.
TGGTGTGTTTCAGGAGGAAACAACATGAACATGGTTTAGAGGGATTGTTTTATTTTTTATTTTTTGATGTTAATCTGTATGGGTTTCCTTCTAAAAGTTACGTGCGGTAACACCGGCTTACCTCTGACAGTTTGTGCTCAGCCCGGTTCTGCTCGCGTTCTGGAGCTCAGGTCATTAGGTCCGGTGAGTTCGCGGGGACTCGTAATAAAGCTTGTTTTTCTTCTCAAAACAAAACATTTGTCCGAAAGGTGATATATTTGCGTCTTAAACAGTTGTCCACGAAACACCCAGCAGCGTATTTTCGCATTTGCATATCTCGTCTCGATTCGTATCCCTGCGCTCACGTTAGCTGCCTGTTGCCTGTTCACTCGTAAACTTCCCCTTACGGCGGACCACATCCGTCGTTCACTTCCGCTAAAGGTTAACAAGCTAATAATAAGTAAAAGGTGCGCAGTGATACGAATCGAGACGAGATATGCAAATGCCAAAATACGCTGCTGGATTTTTCGTGGACAACTGGACGTGGATGCAAATATATCACCTTTCGGACAAATGTTGTTTTGAGAAGAAAAACTAGCTTTATTACGAGTCCCCGCAAACTCACCGGACCTAATGACCTGAGCTCCAGAACGCGAGCAGAACCGGGCTGAGTGCAAACTGTCAGAGGTAAGCCGGTGTTACCGCATGAAACTTTTAGAAGGAAACCCACACAGATTAACTTTTTTTTAAAAAAATGCACCATCCCTTTAAAGCTCACAGGAGTCCGTTTAGTGATCTCGGAGAAGCTGCATGTGCGTTTGTGCGTTGTTTTGTTCGGGGTGTAACAGAACCTTCTAACACAGGTGACGTTTGGGGTAGAGGAGGAAGAGCCGCCATTTTGGGTTCCTCAGGTTTGTGTGTGTGTGATGCTAACGGTGTGGAGTGCTACGCTAACCTGTCACGGGGAGGGGCTAATGTCACATCCTGGTTTAGGCCTGGTTTAGGCCTGGTTTAGTCCTGGTTTAGTCCTAGTTTAGTTCTGGTTTAGTCCTGGTTTAGTTCTGGTTTAGTCCTAGTTTAGTCCTAGTTTAGTCCTAATGTTCACATCCTGGTTTAGTCCTGGTTTAGTCCTAGTTTAGTCCTGGTTTAGTCCTAATGTTCACGTCCTGGTTTAGTCCTGGTTTAGTCCTGGTTTAGTTCTAGTTTAGTCCTGGTTTAGTCCTGGTTTAGTCCTAATGTTCACATGTTCACATCTTGGTTTAGTCCTGGTTTAGTCCTAGTTTAGTCCTAGTTTAGTCCTGGTTTAGTCCTGGTTTAGTCCTGGTTTAGTCCTAGTTTAGTCCTGGTTTAGTCCTGGTTTAGTCCTGGTTTAGTCCTAGTTTAGTCCTGGTTTAGTCCTAATGTTCACATGTTCACGGGGCGCACAACGGAGCACCGAGGTTCCACGCGAAAACCACAACGGGAACACACACTACACACGGGCGGGTTAAAGGTGGAATGTGTAACTTTTCGATCCGCCACTTATTCGTCTCATGAAGATGTTAGAGCTTTGCCCATAATGTTCCACATTATGGCATTAAAGTCATTTCCAGGTGTTTTCATTGCTCAGAAATACGTGGAAAAACATGAGTTTGTTGTGAGTGGGCTTGCCTCGCCACAGATCTGACCTGTAACTGGGCCCCATGGTGTCACATATTTGTGTTTATGGAGACGGAGAGGTCTAATGCCATAACGTGGAACATTATGAGGTAGACCCTTCACCAGTCCTCATGTCGTTTCCTCGGCACAAACACCTGGAGTCGTGTTTGTTTCACTCAAACCTGCAGATTTAACATGAGTTCTTCTCTCACCCTGAAAACACTCTGTTCCACCTTGTGATGTCATCATGTGGTGATACAGGAAGTGCTCCACTGTGTTTTTAAACTCCACACACCTTCACTAGAACCATTTGGATCATTTCAGACCTAGAATTGACCATCTCTCCTGAACTAAAGGTAAAAGTTCACTGTTCACTTGATGACATCACGAGGTGGAACAGCATTTGGAGCTTTGGAGATGTTAGGTCAGGTCATAGTTGCTTTATTGTCAAAAACAATCATATGTACATGTACATAGAATGAATTTGAAATTTAGTTTCCCCACTAACCAGGCAGGACAGTATAGAGTGGCTAGGGGAGGGACCGCTGCACTTGCGCGCGAAGATACAGAGCAGAAAAGATGCAATACAATCAATACAATTATACACAACATGTAATGACAAAAAACAGTTGGATAGATAACATACGGTGTCTTTTTCTTTGGTGACAAGAGGGAAGGGTGTGGGGCAAGGGAAAAGATCGGAAATCAGTGAAATTGATTGAAAACTGTAGAAGAAGCAGACATCCTAAAAATAGACAGGGCAGTATTACTTAAAGGGATATGCCACCCCCAGGTCAAATTTGGGCATCTCCCCACAGTCCAGAGACTAAAATAAGTGGTGGAAAGCGTTTTCCTGCTCACCCAGCCATTGTCCGAGTCTGTCGCCACTGACCGCCGCGGTATCTGCAGCTCCTCCGCCTTAGACTGGAGTCTAACGTCGCCAGAGAAAGATTTCGGCCAAAAGGAATTAATTTGCTCGATGCGTTTCCCAATTACTTTATGTGTAGTGCGCATTCATATCGAGTGCAAATAAATGTGCAAATCAACACGGAGAGCTTGCCTTGGTCATTTTGGGTGGGAACTATTTTCCAGTGCGGAAGAATACAGTCGAATCACGCACCACGTTGTGCAACAGGGGAACTCCCTTCCCGGTGCGTAACTGGGATTCCCCTGGCAGCGTACTGCGTGATTCGACTGTATTCTTCCGCACTGGAAAATAGTTCCCACCCAAAATGACCAAGGCAAGCTCTCCGTGTTGATTTGCACATTTATTTGCACTCGATATGAATGCGCACTACACATAAAGTAATTGGGAAACGCATCGAGCAAATTAATTCCTTTTGGCCGAAATCTTTCTCTGGCGACGTTAGACTCCAGTCTAAGGCGGAGGAGCTGCAGATACCGCGGCGGTCAGTGGCGACAGACTCGGACAATGGCTGGGTGAGCAGGAAAACGCTTTCCACCACTTATTTTAGTCTCTGGACTGTGGGGAGATGCCCAAATTTGACCTGGGTGTGGCATATCCCTTTAATACATGTGAGTGTGAGTCCAATAGTGTGTGGCAATGTTTTTGTAGAGTCTGAGATAAGCGGCAGCTGTCGGCCTTGGACGTGTTTGTGCAGAAGATGCAGTCAAAACAAAAGAGTCCGGTTCAATCACATTTTCCAGGAGACTTGATTACAAAAATGGAATTTAACATAATCCATACATTTTAGAACCCAGGCGAACAGACAATTTGCCAGAACTCTGGTTTCTGTCAGGTCCCCACTTCATGCAGGTCTGTGCGACTCGCAATCCTCCCCCTGGCACGTATGATGATGAATACGGACTGAGCCGCTGTTCCCCACAGTTCCACATCCATTTATCCGTGATGTTATCCAGCGCCCGGTGGATCCCACAGATGGGATGATACTTTCACCTGTGTTTTTTCCTTCTGATGTTGCTCCCCCCCCCCCCCCCCCCCCGAGTTCGCAGATCCCCGTACTGAGCGGCGGATCGGGGCTCTTTTATCCACTCGGCTCCAATTAGTGATGGGTCAGAAAACATCCCCCGGCCAATCCAGATGTCCTGCCATCAAAATTCCAATAGTAATCACTCCGTGTCCTCCGGTAACAGCGGTGCCAGGCACACGACGCGTCCTTCGTGTATCAGGCAGCATGTTCCCGCAGGGCTGACCGGCTCTCCAGACCGGCTTCTCCGTGGGGGAAAAAAAGCGTAGGGACCAGCTTTATCCAATTAATAATTTAGGATTTGAAAAATCTGATCCAACAGGAGAAAAAAAAAGAGACGAGACGAGAGAAATACATCAGACAGAGCAAAGATGAAGGAGGAAGAGAAAAGTGCGTCTGCTCCTCATGACAGCTAGGAGGAAGGACAGACGAATAATAAAGAGTTCTTCAAACATGAGAATGAAACAAACATGACTCCAGGTGTGTGTGGAGGAACAACATTCTAACATGTCTTAGCTAACATAGTCAGTTTTGTACGATGTAGGACCTTTAAAGTTGTTCATTCTCGTCTGTTACTCCGTTGCCACAGGCCTCTCGACGTCCATCAGGACCTCCGAGTCGTTGGCACCTTTTGTCTGTGTGCTGTGCGGTTTTGTTCATATCTTTACAACTGTATTTTAATGTCTTTCTTCTGGTCCTCAGAATGAAAGTGAACGCCTGCAGGGTCAGCTGGCCAGCGTGAGGAGCCAACAGATCCGAGAGGCCGAGAAACACCAGCTCCTCGTGTCCAGCCTCAACCAGCAGCTCCAAGGGTGAGAGCGTCCAGGAAACTCTTCTTATATCACACAAGTACATCCTGGTTTAGTCCTGGTTTAGTCCTGGTTTAGTCCTGGTGTAGTCCTGGTTTAGTCCTGGTTTAGTCCTGGTTTAGTTCTGGCTTAGTTCTGGCTTAGTTCTGGCTTAGTCCTGGTTTAGTCCTGGTTTAGTCCTGGTTTAGTCCTAGTTTAGACCTGCTTTAGTCCTGGTTTAGTCTTGGTTTAGCCTTGTTTAGTCCTGGTTTAGACCTGGCTTAGTCCTGGTTTAGTCCTGCTTTAGTCCTGCTTTAGTCCTAGTTTAGTCTTGTTTAGTCATGGTTTAGACCAAGTTTAGTCCTAGTTTAGTCCTGGTTTAGTTCTGGCTTAGTCCTGGTTTAGTCCTAGTTTAGTCTTGTTTATTCCTGGTTTAGACCTGGTTTAGTCCTGGTTTAGTCCTGGTTTAGTTCTGGCTTAGTCCTGGTTTAGTCCTGGTTTAGTCCTAGTTTAGTCTTGTTTAGTCATGGTTTAGACCAAGCTTAGTCCTGGTTCAGTCCTGGTTCAGTCCTGGTTTAGTCCTGGTTTAGTACTGGTTTAGTACTGGTTCAGTCGTGGTTCAGTCCTGCTTTAGTCCTGCTTTAGTCCTAGTTTAGTCCTGGTTTAGTCCTGGTTTAGTCCTGGTTTAGTCCTGGTTTAGTCCTGGTTTAGTCCTGGTTTAGTCCTGGTTTAGTCCTAGTTTAGTCCTGCTTTAGTCCTGCTTTAGTTCAGGAAACTCTTCTTATATCACACAAGTACATCTGTTACATTTAGAAACGCCAAAAGTTCACCTGTGAACATTACTATAACTTAAGTCAGTGCTTGTCAATTATTTTCTGTGGCGCCCCCCTAGGAAGAAGAAAACATTTCACGCCCCTCTCCCTGCGCGCGACTATTAATAGTATTATTTGTCTAGAACAGGGGTCGGCAACCTTTACCACTCAAAGAGCCGTTTGGAGCCGTTTCACACAGTAAAGAAAACACTGGGAGCCACAAAACCCTTTGGAAATTTAAAATGAAATAACACTGCATATAACGGCTTTTTGCCTTTGTGCCATAGAATTACATTTTGAAAATGAACGAACTAAAATAAAATACATTTTAATTAAATACAGTGGTCCCTCACTGTATCGTGGTTCACTTTTCGTGGCCTCGCTGTTTCGTGGATTTTTTTATTCCAATTTTTTTTTATAGTGTATCATTTCTGCGTCCTGATTGGCTGAGGGATTGTAGACCTTTGCTGATTCGTCAGTCATTCTCCGTGTCTCCTGTGAGTGTGACTGAAGTGCTGTATGTTTGCAAGTTTTCTCCCCGACAAAACCCGCCAGAGCGAAGCGGCGCCAGGACGAAGAGGCTCGGTCAGAAGAACTGTGAAATACACACCAAATACACTTTGGTTTCGTTCTATAATACTGTGCTTTTTTGTTGAAAATCTACGAACGTTTGAGTGTTTAAACAAGAGAGAAATGTGAGAAAACGTTAATTCCAGTGTGAGAAAAGTGTAGAATGTGTGTGGTGAGGCATTTACAGCCTTAAAACATGGAGAAGAATTGTAAAATGTAAAGCTGACGACTTCGCAGATTTCACTTGTCGTGGGTTATTTTTAGAACGTAACCCCCGTGATAAACGAGGGACCGCTGTACTGAGCCGCATCAGAGGGATCAAAGAGCCACATGTGGCTCTGGAGCCACGGGTTGTGGACCCCTGGACTAGAAAATTGTTATTAGTACACCTTTGCATAACACTGTATCCTTTTATTAAAAACATTAAAAACAAAAAAGAAACTAACAACAAAGACTGCACTGTCTTTTTGCACTGAGGACTCAAATATTAATGTGTTTTAATGCAGATTTGCGCACATTTGTTTACGTTTTACAGAAATGAAACTTTTTATGCAAATAAGCCATGTGGTTTTAAAAGCGCTGAAAAAAAAAAACAAACAACAAAAGCACTCTCTCCTTGTGCCACTGATGCGTCAGCTTCTGTCGGACTAAAGGACACGACTCAGTGGAATATACGTGTTTTTTCTGTGACAGAGGATGTTCTGCTGATGGTGAGTCTGTTCTGTATATCACGTATTTAAGGTTGCCGACCCCTGTCCCAGAGCAACAATGAGAGCGCCACTGCCAACTACTGTTATTGATGTGCAATTACACTTCGTTCTAGTACAGTACGGCAAAAAAGGATGTTTCCCAGGGTGACACGCGCCCCCCAGGGGGGCCCGCCCCACTATTTGAGAAGCACTGACTTAAGACTATGGATGCTCCAATCTGTTTTTTTCAGTTCCGATGCCGATATTCTATATTAACACAGTGTAGGGACTAAAAATGGTATTTTTTTTATCTCGAAATACATTTATTACAAAATAGATGTATCCTGCAAATACTGAACAGTTTGTATGAATTAAAGTTCAGACATCATGAGATATTTTTGGCTTACATCAGTGAGTAAAGAGTCCAACCAGAAAATCATGGAACTGATACCAGATACTGCACATTTTCCTGGATCAGCACCAGTATTTGATATCGGTATCGGTGCATCCCTCGTTAAAGGGATATGCCACCCCCAGGTCAAATTTGGGCATCTCCCCACAGTCCAGAGACTAAAATAAGTGGTGGAAAGCGTTTTCCTGCTCACCCAGCCATTGTCCGAGTCTGTCAGCACTGACCGCCGCGGTATCTGCAGCTACTCCGCCTTAGACTGGAGTCTAACGTCGCCAGAGAAAGATTTCGGCCAAAAGGAATTAATTTGCTCGATGCGTTTCCCCAATTACTTTCTGTGTAGTGCGCATTCATATCGAGTGCAAATAAATGTGCAAATCAACACGGAGAGCTTGCCTTGGTCATTTTGGGTGGGAACTATTTTCCAGTGCGGAAGAATACAGCCGTATCACGCACCACGCTGTGCAACAGGGGAACTCCCTTCCTGGTGCGTAACAGGGATTCCCCTGGCAGCGTGCTGCGTGATTCGGCTTTATTCTTCCGCACTGGAAAATAGTTCCCACCCAAAATGACCAAGTCAAGCTCTCCGTGTTGATTTGCACATTTATTCAAGATTCAAGATTGTTTATTTGTCATATGCAGAATCAACACAAGGTCAACAATGCAATGAAATGCTTAGGATCAGAAGAACCGTTGACTCGCTAAGATAGTCAAGAAGTACTAATAACATGCAATAATAGTACATGGTAAAAAAAGTGTTGCAAAGTGCAGGGGAAGAAGTAATGGGACGAACACTCGATATGAATGCGCACTCGATATGAATGCGCACTACACAGAAAGTAATTGGGAAACGCATCGAGCAAATTAATTCCTTTTGGCCGAAATCTTTCACTGGCGACGTTAGACTACTACATGTACATGATTGTTTTCGACAATAAAGCAAACTATGACTATGACATGACTCCAGTCTAACGCGGAGTAGCTGCAGATACCGCGGCGGTCAGTGCTGACAGACTCGGACAATGGCTGGGTGACCAGGAAAACGCTTTCCACCACTTATTTTAGTCTCTGGACTGTGGGGAGATGCCCAAATTTGACCTGGGGGTGGCATATCCCTTTAAGACCACATGGGAATAGAAAACAAAGTACCATTTAATGTTGAAACTCACATTCTACTGTCTAAAGATGACACAGTTTTCGTATTCTCATTGTGATATCAGAATCGGTATTGAGTTTCGAGTTCTTTAGTATCGAAATCCAGTTTGACGTTTTAGTATCGTGACACTTCTCCCTCTCATTGTGTTTCTTTTTTTTTGTCAGACTGAGTGAGACTCAGGAGACTCTGGAGACGTCGCTGTTGGAGAAGGAAACGTCTTTGGCCCAAACCTCAGAGAAGCTGGAGGTGATAAACGGCCTGAAGGGGGCGCTGAGAGAGAGCGAGGAGCAGAGCCGAGAGCTGAGCGAGCGACTCACCCACACACAGCACAATGTACGAGTTCACCAGCACGCCACACCTCCACTTTCTATTTTATATATTATTGGGGCCAAGCACCAAAGGTGCGAGGCACCCATAGTGTTTCTACTGATTCCTATTATTATTATTATTATTATTATTATTATTATTATTATTATTATTATTATTATTATTATTATTATTATTATTATTATTATTATTATTATTATTATTATTATTATTATATATTCCTCCGCCTCTGGGAGTCTATGGCAACCCCTAGAACTGTCTGGTAAAAAGTTGTGAAATTTGGTATGCACATTCCAGCCAGTCTCCTCATTACCCACAGCAATTTATAGGCCCCCACCCCCAACCGTCTAGCGCCACCAGCAGGTCAAAGTTGCAGGAATTTTCAGGTACATTTCTGCGTTGCTAGGCAACGCCCTGCTCTTAATTCGGCTAGATGTGCTTGGCCCCACATTGCTGCTTGCAGCAATATTTATTTTAGATATTATTAAGAATGTATCTGAATTATCGTCACTCAGACCGTTTGGTTGCAGTCAAATGAAGCTCACCGATGTCAGCAATTATAATGGCAAATTTTTGAAATCCAAGCGCAAAACCGAGAGCTAGGGATGCACGATATATCGGCATTAACATCGGTATCGGCCGATATTTCCTACATTTTTAACATATCTGTATCGGCCCGATGTGTAAAAGTGGGCTGATATTAACGACCGATATTTGTCAGTACAGTAATCCCTCGAATTAACGTTTTCTCACATGTCTCTCGTTTAAACACTCAAACTTTCGTAGATTTTCAACAGAATGTATTAATAGTGAAGCGTGGGGGGGGGGGGGGACTCAAAAATACGACAAAGAGCAAATCAGGCTGGAAAAGAACAGGTAGAGATGGTTTACAGAGGGATCCATCTGCCAGCTGCATTTCCACAAACTCACTTGCCTCTGTTCAGTTGTAAAGGCTCAGGGTACACCGGCTGCTGCTGCTAATAGCAGAGCTAGCGCCAAACCAGGAAAAGAGCCGCACGCGGTGGTTTAATCCTGGTTTAGACCTTGTTTAGACCTGGTCTAGTCCTGGTTTAGTCCTGGTCCAGTCCAGGTTTAGACCTCCCGCTCTTGACGGGTGGACCACGTGTGATCCTAGCTCCCACAGATGAGCGCTGCTGTTGTGTCCTTGGGCAAGACACTTAACCCCACCTCGCCCCCAGTGTCTGCGGACACTGGTAGCCCCCATGGCAGAAGAAACATCAAGGCCCGTTGTGACATGAGCCACCTGTGGGAGGATTCTCCAGCTGAGGTCCTGACCAAGCCGAAGCGAGAAGATCATGGAGATGGTCCCCGGGCGCAGTAATGTGCTGCCCACTGCTCCTAATAACAGGATGGGTTAAATGCAGAGAAGAATTTCTCCCAAGGGAGACAATAAAAAGGTTAATCTTAATCTTTAGTCCCGGTCTGGTCCTGGACACACACACATGGACACACACACACACACACACATGGACACACACACACACACACACACACACACACAGATTATACAGACAGATTATACAGACAGATTATACAGACAGATTATGTCACTACAGTAGAAACGACGGTTTATTTAAAGTGTCCTAAAGAGACTCACGGCACATAAGGGTTTACAGGTTTTGTGTGGTTTTTTTGTGTAACTCACTGCAGTCACATGGACGAGTGTAATCCGACTGCAAACGGGGATCGTATCGGATTCATGTGCACAGGATAAGGATCGTATAGGGATTGGTTTCCTGAATCCGATTGAACCCCTGGCTTAGGCCGATAGTAATCCGCTTGGTGCCGCCTTGTGCACGATATCGGATCGGATTGGCGTACTGCGCATGCGCGGTAATTTTCGCCAGGGATTTCACCCGGAAGTGGCAGGAGGCGCCGACGCCGTCATTAGTAGCGATCGTTGCCGGAAAATCCAGACGAAATCATGGCTGCGAAGAAAGAATGCACAACACGTACACCAATGCTGCTCCAGCAAACTAGTCCAGGTTCGGTCTAGGTTCGGTCCAGGTTCGGTCCAGGTTCGGTCCAGGTTCGGTCCAGGTTCGGTCCAGGTTCGGTCCAGGTTCAGTCCAGGTTCAGTCCAGGTTTAGTCTCATATTAGTCCATCAAACTCCTGGAGCTCCATCTTTGTACACCGCCACATAGTTTGTTGTGTTTTTATTGAAGTAGTTGGACGACAGCGCCACATAGTGAGCGGAGCCGGTCAGATCGCTGACCGTTATCCGATTACACAAGTTTCATGTGCACTTGGATCTAAGGACAGACCACCCGCCGAGTAACGGGATGGGATTTGGAGAAATCCTGTCCGATCCTACCATGTGACCACAGTGAGTGAGATGGTTGTTTTTCGTCCACAGTTGGAGGAGGTGTTGAAGAAATGCAGCATCTCTGAGCAGCGGTGCTCTGAGCTGAAGGTGGAAGTGGGAGATTTAACACAAAAACTCAACGCCCTCAAAGAGAAGGTAGAGTTCTGTTACAACTGAGCGAATAAAGGTTTTAGAGGAACTTTCACTGATGGATGCACAAAAAGACTAAAAAATATCAAAAACCTGCCTGAAGAGGTTTTAGAGTCATCCATGCATGTCTGAGTAATCTAGAGATCTCTCCCAGGCCTGATTTAAGTTCTAATGTTTCCTTTTCACAAACCTGGAGTTTTGTTTCATTCACATGTTTAACACACAAACCCTGCAGATATAGCACGAATTCCTCTGTCAAACTGAAAACACTGTTCCACCTTGTGATGTCATCATGTGGTAATACAGGAAGTGCTCCACTGTGTTTTTAAACTCCACATACCTTCACTAGAATCATTTGGATTATTTCAGCTTTGGAATTGCCGATCTCGACTGAACTAAAGGTGAAAGGAGCTGTTCATTTGAAAATGTGTCCAGTCCTTTTTAAGTCTTGGCTCAGTTCTGGTCCAGTCTTGTTCTACAGTTGGTCTAGTCTCTGTCTGGTCCTGCTTTAGTCCTCAATGAGTCCTGGCTCAGTCCTGATCTCATGACATCACAAGGTGGAACAGAGCATTTGGAGCTGTTTTTGAGGAGGAAACGGTGTTATAACATGGTTTAAAGCTCACAAGAGTTAATTTTGCATCTTATAGGACAGGGGTTTCAAACTCATTCTGGTCCGGGGGCCGTATCCAGCCTACTTTGATCCCAAAGGGGCCGGTCAGAAAACTCATGGCAAATATACCCTGTTGTGGAATTTCTATTCTAAGAGAATAAACTGGAAAGTTGATTTATTTAAGGCAATTGTGCACAATCACACCCTCTCCCTGACAGAAGTCTCTGTCCCTAGATCTGTGTTCATAACAAAACATACCAGTCCTTATACCCCACGGGAGGGGCATGAGCAAATGTGTACATGCATAATCAAGACATACCATTTAACAGAACAATAACAGGTCAGCTCAAGGCTGGCTCCTTTGCAGCAAAATAACAAAGGAAAAACAGATTTGGAGGCCAGTGTAATCTACCACACGTACACAGAGGCCAAAAGCCATAGCTACATTTTGGTGACAAGATTGACACTCCATTTCATTAAGGATCATCAAAACCAACTTATACTTTACTTATATATATGATTATATGCATGATTATTGTAAGATTTCCACAACAACCCCAAAAATAGCAATAAGTCCAAATACAGTGGTACCTCACCTTACGAAAGACTCTACAAACGAAAAATCCAAGTTACGAAACGCCTTCACGTTAAATTTTGGTCTCTAAATACGAAAGAAAATTCAAGTTACGAAACGCGAAGTCTCAAAAATTCAAATAATGCGCGCTCAGATGCACGCCCCGAAACGTAAATACACTTTATCAACACACACGGGGTTAGGTTCCAGAGGTGGCCCGCGGTGGGAGAGGTCCACGAGGTAGGACAACTTTGTATTTTGCAATTGTTCTACATGTTTTAGGGCTGTAAATGCCTCACCACATACATTCTACGCTTTTCTCAGACTGGAGTTGGGCTTTTCTCGCATTTCTCTCTCGTTTGAACACTCGAACTTTCATAGATTTTCTGTGGAATGTGTTGATAGTGAAGCGTGAAGGGAGACACGGCTCAATATAGCGCCGAACGTGGGAGGGGAGCGGAGACACGAGCACCACGCTCATCCGGCGGCGCTGCCGTGTCCCGGGGCGCGGTGCGCCAACCCCTTGGAGAGGAGCGTGTACACCGGGGCTGCAGGCGTGGGATGGAGCCGCGGCGCCCGCCATGCCTCCCCCTCGGGGCCGCGGGCCGAGCACGCGCGGGTGAGCGCAGGAGGCGCGGGGTGATTTAATCCTGGTCTGGTCCCGGTTTGGTCTGGACCTGGTCCAGTCCAGGTTTAGACCTGGTTTAGTCCAGGTCCAGTCCAGGTTTAGACCTGGTCTAGTCCAGGTTTAGACCTGGTCTAGACCTGGTTTAGTTCTGGTCTAGACCTGGTTTATTCCACGTTTAGTCCTGGTCTAGTCTCTTAGCCAATCAGGACGCAGAACACAATGTTACACTATAAAAAAAAAGTTGCACTATAAAAAAAAACCTTGGAACGGAAAGAACGGGGCCTCGGAAAGGATTAGGACTTTTCCATTGAAATAGCTACTCAACTTATGAAAAATTCACGTTACGAAACCACTTCTGGAACGAATTAATTTCGTAAGGTGAGGTACCACTGTATTTGTGCAGAGAAATGCAAATCTCTTACAGAAGTATTTTTTATTTGAAGAACTCTTATAATTTATGAATGAAATAAAAACTTTCTTTTACAAAATATTATAATATGAACAACCTGAAACTTTAAGGAAAATGCAGTTTCAACACAAACATACAGTTTTCCCATTCACCTCCGAGAACAAATAGGAATTAGTCCATTTTTCTTGGAAAATCCTGCACTCGGCCTCCACTTTTCTCATTTTTGACATTTTGCTGATGAGGGTGTCATGGTCAACAGTCAAAACGATGGTCCTTTAAGAGCGTTTGTGCTGCTCTGGTGGGAGGGGCCACGCACAGAGGCGCTGGAGACGCTGCTATGCTAAACTGCACAGAAAAGAGGCAGAAAATTACCAATATTTTAATAGAAAATTAAAATATAATTAAAATATTTTAATAGAAAATCAGCCGAGGGCCAGATTAAAGGTCTTGGAGGGCCAGATCTGGTCCCCAGGCCGCATGTTTGACACCCCTGTTATAGGACCTTTAATGGCAAAACAGTTCTTAGCATTTTTCTAATTCTTTCTTTGTTTTTTTGTTTGTTTGTTTTTAGGCTCAAAAACAAGAGTCCACAATCGAAACTTTACAAACCGAACTGGACCAGACCAACGAGGAGCTGGATAAATTAAACTCTGCTCATTTGGAGGAACGCGCCCAACTCATCCACGACCTCCAAACCTGCGAGCGAGAAATCGACAATCTCAAAGACGCGCTGTGCGAAAGAGACAAAGAAATCGCGACTCTAACCAGCAACGTGACCGAGTACGCCGACCAAATCACCGAACTGAAGCAGGAAATCAGGGTCAAAGAACAGAGTTTGGTCCAGGTTGAAAACGCGCTACAAAAATCCGAACGAGACGCCATGGTTTTAAGAGAATCGCAAACTTCAGACCAACAAGTTTTGAATTCCAAAATATCAGAAATGGTTGAGAAAATTAAAGATTTTGAGGCAGAGTTGAGTAAAACGAAAGAAGACCGAGACGCGAAAGGAGCTGAAATAGAAGAGTTGGTTAAACAAGCAGATAAAGACAAGAAGTTGATACAAGAATTAAGATCAGATGTTCAAAAGCAAAAGAGCAGTCATCGCAACCATCTGTCTGAATGTGAAACGCAGATTCATTCACTTAAGGAGCAATTAACATCTGCTAATGATAAGCTAAACGAGGAGATTTCAAAGTTGAATTCTAGTCAACAGAAAGAGGAAATGTGGGAAAATGAGCTAAAATCCTACAAAGAAGAAAATAATACACTTTTAGCCAAAGTGGACAAGTTTAACTCAGAAATTAAAACTCTCAGTGATGATTTTAAGGAAAAACTTGAGATTATAACGACGCTAGAGGGGCGAATTGACGAGGAAAGGACAAAATATAATTCGGAATTGCAAGAACGGGATTCGGAAAACCTGAAGATGAAAAACGAACTGCAAAGTAAGTCTGAAAACGTGTCCAAATTGAAAAATGCTTTGAAGAATTTGAAATCAGAAAAGGGGCAACTGCAAGAAAGGATTACAAGTTTGAATAAGGAGTTTGATTTGGACAAACAAAAGTTAAATCGGGAGATTCAAGATCTCAAAGAAGTTAAATTTAAACTTGAAAATGAAATCACACTGCATCTCGGCACGATATCTGATCTTAACAATGAAAAAAACTGTTTAAACACAAAAATAACCCAACTCGATGCAGCAAATTCAGAAAAAACAGGAACTATTGAAATGTTACAAAAAGAAAATGAGGATCTTAAAATTAAAACAGGCGATTTGAATAAAGTTTTGGAGCAGAGCACGCATTCAAATTCTGAAATTTTACTCGCCAAAACGAATGAATGCACGCACCTCAGCCAGGTACTACGAGAGAAGGAAGAAGAGATGACGAGACTGCGAGATAAAGTAGATAATTTGAGTTCTAAAGTTGGGAGTCGTGAGCATGAGCTAACGGAGAAAGATGGCTGCATTTCTGAGCTTAGAAACAATTTAGATGAGCTGCAGAATCGCCAAAAGCAACTTGAAGAATCCTTGTCCAAAATGGAGCAGCAAGAAGAAAATTTCAAATCAGAATTGTGTCAGAAAGATACAGTTTTGACAGAAAAACACGCCGAAAGTTTGAAATTTTCAAACGAAATTACAAATCTGCAAAATGTCATATCTAAGCTGGAAGGTGACATAGAATCGCTCAGTTTGGAAAATACAAATTTTGGCACACAGATCAATGAAAAGAGCGAGGAATTCCAAAACTTGAGCAAAGAATTCCAGAAGCAGAAAGAAGAGTTGGAAAATACAAATGGTTTAGTGCAATCTCTCAAGTCACATGTCGGCTCAATGGAGGAGGATTCTAAAAAACTGCAGTCAGAACTTGAAATTAGCAGAGCAGAATTTGTGAATTTGCAAAAAGATATGGAATCAACTATGGCTGAAAACCGTAATCTCTCCAATAATGTGGAATCTAAAAACATAGAGCTTTCCCGGGCCATTGTTCAGCATGCAGAACTAACCGCGCAAGTGAGCAAACTCATGGAAGACAATAAAAGATTTGAACGAGATTTAGAACAAAACTCAAGAGAAACTGATGCGCTTAAAAATGAGCGAAGTTCATTACAAGAGCAGGTTTTGAGCGATAAAACTGTTATTGAAGGATTGGTGAAGGAAAAAGACGACATCACGCTAACAATTATGAAGCTAAACAAAGTGCTAAACGAAAACGAAATCTTGAATTCAGAAAAAACAAATGAATGCGTGAATTTGCTGAGAGAGAAAGAAGAATTTGTAGAAAATTTACAAAAAGAACTTGGTGAATTGAAAATGGAAATTGATCGATTAAACGGCGCTTTATCAGAATCCAAGAACCAGCAGTTGCAGGTTGAAGATACAGTTTCGATGCTACGAGAACAAAGCGCCACGCTAAAGTCTGCGCTAATGGACAAAGAGGTGACGCTAACCCAGAAAATGGACAAAATCAAGGAACAAAATGAAGCTATTTCAACGATGCAAAAAGATCTAGACTTGCTTCAGGAAGAGAGTCGACAAAAGACGAGAGATATCGAACAAAAAGAGCTGAATTTAACCGAAATGACCAAAGAACTACAAAACCACAAAGACGAGCTGGACAAAAGGAATGAGTCTGTTTTGACGCTAAGCAGCCAGCTGGGCACTATGAACGAGAATATATTTGAGATGGAATCCGAATTGAATAACTTAAAAGCAACTATGGAAAAACTGTCTTCCGAAAATGCACAGTTGGTTCGAGAGGCAGAACAAAACAAAACAAAGCTGGTCGATTTTGAAGATGGCGTCCTAGTTTTGAAGGAACAAAATTCAAGCTTGAAAACTGAACTGCTCAAAAGCGTAAATGAATTGGAGACACTGAAGGCAGAAATTGTGAATTATCAAGTGACAGTGAAAGAAAGTGAAACTAAAATGTCGTCTTTATCAGGTGAGCTTAAATTGGAAAGAGAGAAGCTTAGTCTGACAGAGCAGGGCAATGAGGAGATGCTAAAACAAAAGCAAGATCTGCTCCAAAAGCTGAACGCTAAAGTTGGCGAACAGCAACTTGCGTTACAACAGAGGAACTGTGAGAACGAGAAATTGACAGCACAAGTTTCTGAGCTGGAAAAATCTATTGCAGAATTTCAAAAAACAGTTCAAAATCTTACATCAGAATCACAATTACTGAAAGCATCTTTGGAACAGAAGGAAAAATCAAATCTGGAATTGGAAAATGCATCTTCTGCTGTAGCTGAGAAGCTGAGTTCAAATCTACAAAACAAAACGGTTGAATGTGAAAGCTTAAAAGAACGGATTTCCAGTTTGGAGGAGGCGACGAGGAAGCTTCAGAGCAGTCTTCAAGGGCAAATTTCTGAAACGGAAAAACTGCAAAAAGCGCTGGAAGAGAAGGATGTTGTTTTCGTCGAGCAATCCAAAAACATCCAAGATTTACAGAGGAGAGAAGATGAAGCGTTGATGTATAAATCGCAGTTCATGGAAAGCACAGAGTTGGTGTCAACTCTGCAAAGTGAATGTGGGAATTTGAGAAAGGAATATGACGAAATGCAAAGTGCCTTTAAAAATCTGCAAGAAATAAACGCTTCACGCTTAGAGGAGCTACAAGATGTCAAAAATCTACTGTCACAAAAAGATGACACTGTTCTGAGTTTGCAAAAGTTACTTGAAAATGGTTCAACTGAACAACAAACTGCTCAAAGTACGATAGAAAAACTAAAAACCGAGTTAACCAATGTCTATAAACAGCTAGAAAATGCACAAAACGCCAGCGCTACATTGGTCCAAGAGAAGGATGCAGCGCTAGTATCACATCAGAACAACGTCGCTAAGCTAACTGTGGAAATAGACAGGCTAAAGTCGCAGCATGTTCAAGTGGTGACCCAAATGGACGCGCTAACGAGCAACATCGAGCAGCGAGAGATGGCGCTACACGCTATCAACAACCAGTACGTGGCGCAAGATAAACACATGACGCAGTTGGTAGCGCAGATTCAAATTCTAGAGGATCAGAACGCCAAGCTACAAGAGAGCGCTAAAGAAAACGAGGTTGTTAGCAAGGAGAATGGGAAATTGCAAGAGCGGGTTAGGAAACTTGTCCAGGAGAAGGAAGATTTGTTGATAAAACAGAAACGAGCTGAAGAAAGCAAAACGCAAAAGGAGCAAGAATCCAGTGACGCAGTGAAGAGGCTGACAACCGAGAAGGAGAGCCTGCAAGCTAAGGTCAGTGCACAGAACGAAGACATGTTAAATTTGAAAGAAAATATTGTTAAACTAGAACAAATTTTGCAAGACTCTGAGAAAGAGTGGCTTTTAGTTTTAGAGAAAGAAAAGCAAGATAAGAGTTTGATTGCAGAGGAGTTCAAATGTGTTGAAAATGAGATTAAGTGTAAGGATGTTAAAGTTACTGCGTTGAAAGGGGACTTGGATAGTTTGCAAGAGAAGTTGACGGACGCACTGTCGGCCGTGAGGCAAAGGTCAGAGCAACTCGTAGCTAAAGAACAAGAAGCAGCCGTGTCTAAAAAACAGCTAGAAGATGTGTTAGCACTGATACAAGAAAAAGATGACGTTAATAATTGTTTACAGCAAATGTTTGAGATTGTCGAAAGTGAGTTGCGGAGATTGACCAACAGAACTGACAAAAATGACGATCCAAAAGAGAAAAGTGGGTATTTACTTGGTTTGGTTAAAGAGTTGGAGCAAAGTTACAATTGTGAAATAGAGGCCTTAAAGAGTGCCTTGGATGATACAACCGCTAAATTGAAAAATACAGAAAGCAATGTCGAAAAGGGCGATTTTGAGAAGTGTCAGCAGATTTCCGGACTGCAAGAATCGCTAAACCAAGTGCAAAGAAGACTCGATAACGAAGCGGAGAAGGTCCAAGAAGCTGCGGAGAAGTACGCGTTACTGTATCGGGATGTGAAAGCTAAAGATGAGCATATAAACTGTTTGGAGGTCCAGATTACACAGCAAAAAGAGCTACTTGCAGGTCTAAGTCAACAACTGAAGGAGAAAGACATGTCCATTGCACAAGTTATCGATTCAGCTGCAAACGAAAGGGTTAAACTTACAGAAGAAATTACAGATTTGAAAGAACAACTCGAACAATCACAAAGTGAACTCAAAACGTCTGCAGAAAAGAGCCAAAGGGAAGCAGATTCAGCAAATTTGGAGACGGATAAAAAGATTGAAGAGTTCAAATCTGAACTGGCAAAAACGACGAAAGAAAGAGACGCGGTTAAGAAGAAATTGCAAGCTGCGTTGGTTGTTCGAAAAGAATTAATGAAGAAAATCGAAACTTACGAAAATGTGGAAATTGTTAGTTATAAAAGTGAATTGTCGCAGTTGAATGAACGGTTGCAGGAACTGGAAAAACAACTTGAAGAGGGACAGAAAAAATATAGTGAAAATATTGATCAGAAAGACAAAGAAATCCAAGAATGCCAAGCTAAAATAGATGGATTTGAGCTGGAAATACACCATTTGAAGGAAGAGGTGACTAATAAAGAATTTTGTCTCTCCGAAAATAATTCCTCTATCCAGCTACTACAAGCAAATCTCATAGAAAAGGACAATGTATTTGAGAAAGAAAAAAGCAGTTTAATTTATCAACAAAACATAGAAATCAGAAAATTGGAGACAGAAATCCAAAATTTGAAAACTGAAATAGACGACAAAGAACTGTGCCTGGCTGACGCGACGCAAAAAGTGGAAAGAACTAATTCCACAATTGAGCAACTTAAAGCTAATCTGACTGAACTACAAGAAGAAAAAAGTGTCTTAACGCTAAAATTGGAAGAGGTTACGAATGAAATCAAAACTGTGTCCACTTCTGTTGCTGAATTTGAGAGTGAAATTGCCCAGTTGAAGAAAGGGAAAGCCATACTGCAAAAGAAGGCACAAGCGGCCAACTTGGCTCGCAAAGAATCAATTAAGAAATCAGAGGAACACGAAAAGAAGCTAACGCAACAGCTAGCTGAGATGAAGGAGGAATACAACAAACTTGCACAGCAAAACGACGAGCTGAATGTAGTGAGGCAAAACCTGGAACAAAAAGTTGAAGAAATTCAGAAATTATCAAGTGTGTACCAAACTGAACTTGAAGATCTGAAGTTACAATTTGAGGCGAGAGAAACTACTTTACAAGAGGTGAAATTACACCTTGCAGAGATGGAAAGCCAACGTCAAAATGAGTCAAGTGAACTCAAAACTGTTCAAACCGAAATGGACGAGCTGCTTTTGTCCCATTCAAATGAAGTCACATTGCTGAGACGACAAGTGGAGGAGAGGGAGAGAACTGTGCAAGAACTGAAACGACAGCTTCAAGTAAAAGAAAGTCAATGCCAAACTTTGTCAAATGAGCAAAATGAACTCATAGTACTGAAAGATAAAATGGATTCATCCCTTTCAAATGAACTGGAAGCTTTGAGACAACAAGTGGAGGAGAAGGAGGGAAGTCTGAGCAGTTTAAAAATGGAGCTTGATGTAAAGGACGCCCAATGTACTGTTTTACAAAAAGAACTACATCAAGTCAAAGCTGATCTGCATAACGTGTCTTCATCCTGTGCAAACGAACTGCAATTCTCAAAGCAGCAAGTAGAGGAGAGCGACAGAAGTCTGCAAGAACTTAAAGTGGTGCTTGATGCTAAAGAACGGCAATGTCAAACTTTGTTAACTGCACAAAGTGAATTGGAACAGCTTAAATCAAACATGGAAAACAAATCTCTTGAAATGGCCGAAAAGAATGAAGATATTGTCATTTTGAATGAACAGATTGAGGAACTAAAATCAAGACTTACAAATTCCAAAATTGAACTGGAAAAAGCACAAAAACAAGTGGAAAATTTTAAAATTCTGGAAGAACAACTTGAAATCTTGAAACGGCAACATTCAGAAGAGAATGAAGTTGGAAGTCAGGAAAATAAAATACTATTGGAAAAATATGACCAACTAAAAACTAAGCTTGAGACGACACTTTCAGAATTGGAAATGGCACATCAAGATTGTGATCAGTTACAAAGAAATTTTGAAATGGAAAAAGAAGAAAAAGAGAGATTGTCCGTAGAGATTACTTCGCTCAAGATACAGCTGGTTGATGCTGAAAAACGAATTGAAAAAATTGAAGAAAGAACGGTTGAAAAAGCAAACTTTGACCTGTTATTAAGTGAAAAAGATGAAATAATCTCCCAAAAATCTGATGAAATTTTAGTAATTCAGAAACGCTTAGAAGGAACGCAACGAGACAAAGAAGTTATAGCCACAAAACTCGCTGAAATAAGTCAGAATTGTGCAAAATTTTATAACGATTTGGAATTGGAAAGACGAGAGAAAGAAAATGCACAGGTATTATCTGACGGATTTAAACAGGAGATGACGCTACTTGAGATGCAGCTGAACGAGTCCCAAAAGCAAAACGTGGAACTTCAAGAAACGAGCAAGAAGAAAGAAGCGGCCGTCTTGGAACTGTCTGAAAAGAAGGAGCTTATAGCAGCACTTGAAAAACAGCTAGAGCGACTAGTTAAAGAACATGAGGTTGCAGTTGAGAAGATGAAAACTGAGACGACTGAAGTGCAGAAATCTACTGAAGATGCCACGAAAATAAAGGTGATGGAAAATCAAATAGGTCAGCTAACAAAAAAACTGCACGCGGCTTTGTTGTCAAGGAAAGAACTCCTAAAAGACAATGCAAAACTTAAAGAAGATAGGAAATTGCTGTCTTCAAAATATGACGCAAAAGAGGTGGATTTTCAAGCTGTAGAATTGTCCAATTTGAATATGAAACAACAGAATTCTGATTTGAAAAATTCTCTAGAAATTCTAAGCAAGGAGAAAGATGATTCGAAGGCAGAGTTGCAGGCAATTCTTGTCGACAACCGTAGCTTGTCTGCAGCTTGTGAAAGTCTGAAACAAACAATCGAAAATATTACGCAAGAAAAGCGAGCTTTTTCATGCCAACTGGAGTCGCTTAAAGATTCGGAAACGGAGGAGCTGACAAAGTGGAAAACTAAACATTCGGAATTAAAGCAGGAATATGAGTCGCTACTACAAGCCTATGAAAATGTGAGCAGCGAAATGGACAAAATGAGACAAGTTTTGGAAGGAGCAAAGCGCGAACGACAAGAAGCGCTTCGGAAAAACCATAAACTGGAAATGGATTTGCAAAACTTGGAAAAACAGTCTAGAAATTTGGAAGAAGAGAATGAGAAACTGAGAGATGGGATGCAAGGAATTTCTCAGGATAAAATCAAAAGAATTACACAATTGGAAGAGGAGAGTGAACGAATTGGACGATTAGAAAGTGAAAACGCAAGATTTTTGGAGATGACTAAAGACTTTAAGAATAAAATTGATGCATTGGAGAAGGAAAAACAAAAATTGGTTGAAAATCTCAATGAAGTGAATTGTACTTTGGAAAACCAGCAGCAAGAGGCGAAACTGTGCACAGAAAAGATGCAAAATAAATTAGACGAAGCTTTAAATTTGAACAATTCTCTCACCGTGCGAATCGAAACTCAGAAAACAGAACTGGGCGCTCAGATTGAAATCAACCAAATTCTGCTAAATGAAAAGCAAAATTTGACAGAAAGAATTGATAGAATACAAAATGACCATGAAGTGGAATTGGCAAACAAAGAGGATGCCATAAAAGAGTTGAATGAACTGATTGCTGAACATACAAAAGAGCGGATTAGTTTGAATGAAAAAGTTCGGATCCTTGAAGATGACAAATCTCTGCTACAGGAGGAGCTGGAGAACGCGCAAGAAACGTCAGACAAAGTTAAGAATGAAAATGAATATTTGGAAACTGTAATTCTGAAAAATTCTGAAAAAATCGACGAGCTAACGGAGTCTATAAGTACGATGCAGAGCCAGAGTGCGCAGTTGTCTTCACAGCTAACGTCGATCAAAGAAATGAGCAACAAAATCAGGCAGGAAAAAGAGCAGGAGCAGATCAAACTTGTGAAAGAATTTGAGGAGAAACTTAAAACGATGCAAAGAGGAAACGAAGGATCCAAAAATGTCAAAAAGGAGCTGCAGGAATTACTAAAAGAAAAGCACCAAGAGATAAATCTACTGCAACAGAACTGTATCAAGTCTCAAGAAATCATATTAAACCTGGAAAGTGAACTCAAAGCATCTCAATTAAAATGTGAGCAATCAAACAAAGACCTTAAACAACACGTTGAACGGGTATCCAACTTAGAAGAGAGAAAAAAGCAGCTTGAGAATGACTTGACAACCTGTAAAACTCTTTTAAATGACGCAAAAGAGAAGATTTTGAGATTTGAAGCGGAGCGCGAGCAGCTACGAATTCAACTGGAGCAAAGCAAAAGGAGGGAGCAGGAGAAGTTATCAAAAAATATTGAAGAAGTTGATTTGTTCGTCGAGAAAAACATGTTACAACAGCAAATTTCAGATCTCAAAATGTTAAGCAACACTGAGAGCCAAAAAGTGATGGAGTTACATCATAAAATTGACTCCCAAGAACTCCAGATAAGTACTTTAAAACGAGACACGGAGACAAAGGACGTGAAGCTGAGTGCGTTAGCATTAGCAGGTGGAGGCGATGCTGCTAAAATGTGGAATGATTTGTACCAAAAAGCACTGAGTGAGAAGGACAACCAACTTCTTGAACAAGGGTTTGTCATAAAGCGATTTTTGGAAGAGACCCGATTAAAGGACAAAGAAGTGAACGAATTACGAGTGGCAAAGTCGAAACTGGAGCGAGCGATAAATGAATACTCCGTGGCAGCCGCTGCACACCAAAGACAGCTGTTTGTAATGAGCGCTAGCAACGCCGAGCTAACCGAGATGCTAGAAATGCTAACTGCGCAGGTTAACGAGCTAACGGCACAAGTCGAAAGATTGGAGCAGGATAAAAATGCTTTGACCAAACAGGTCGTTGATGAGGAAGATACGATTTCTCAAGCGCAGCTCAAGTTCGAGCAGATAGAAAAGCTGTACAGCGATTCCGAAGCGCATTTGAGTTCGTTGCAAGCTCAAAATGATAAACTTCAAGTAGAGTTTGACAAGCAAGAAGGTATATCTCAACAGCTGAAAGTTATTCTCCAAAGCAAAAATTCAGAAATCTCATCTTTACTGTCGTGCAAAGAGGGGCAGATGTCTGGGTATCTGGAACAGCTTCAAGCTAACTATCAGTCGCAAATGTCCGTGTATGAAGATAGGCTAACTTCAGCGCGTTATCAAAGGGAAAAAAACACCAAAGAAATCCGAACTTTAGAGGCGAAAGTCAAAAGTTTGCAGATTCAAGTTGGAAAAGCGGTCCAGGAGAAGAATTCCATGTCGGTTAAGATGGAATCATTCAAAAATTCACTGGTCTCTTTGCAGAATGAAAGGGAGAAGTTGTTGTCCGAATATAAACTTCTCGAAGCAAAAAATCAGATGAGCTTATTGGCTAAAACAGGAGGAGAAGAAGGAACGACCAAAGGTTTGAAACACGAAATTCGAAAACTTCTGCACCAAATGGACGATTTAAACTCTGAAAATGCAATGCTGAGAGCGCAGCTAGTTCGCTACAGAGAAGACTTGAACCAAGTCCTCTCCTTAAAAGACAATCAGCTGAAAATTTTGCTCAAAAAACAGCAGGATTCAATTAAACAACTTGAAAATGACAAGATGGCGTCCGAAAAGCAAATCCGAGAAGCCAGATTGGATTTGGAAAAAAGAGAAGAGCTGAATGAGACTTTAGAAATAGACATTTCCAAACTAAAAAGTCAAATTTCGAAACTGGAACATGATCGTAAAGAGATGACATCGTCCAGTGAAGGAAAAGTGATTGTGGATTTGCAGAATGCGGTTATGGCAAAAGCAGCGGAATGCAACGATCTCCAACAAAAACTTTCAACTGAGAAAAATTTGAAAGAGGAATTAACGATAAAACTGCAAAAAATTGAAAACGAGACCGACAAAAAGCTAGCCGAAGCCGAGGATAAGTACAATGGCGAACTGGATCATTTTGAACATGAGGTGAATTTGATGCGAAATGAAAAAGAATCTGCAGACCAAAGAGTCGCCGAACTTGTCAAAGATTTACTTGAACTGGAACAACAACTTTCAGACACAAAAACTCAAAACAACGATTTGAAAACACAAAATGAATCCTTGTGTAAAGCAATGGCTGCTCTGCAAAATGACCGCCACCAGCTAATCGAAGATTTTAAGACTCTGCGAATCCGATACGATGACGAGCTGAGAGAGACCCAAGCTAGTCTGAAGAAGATGGAAAGCAAATTTACAGACGCGACTTCTGAACTAGCAGCTTTCACAAAACAGCGCGATGTCCTTGTGCATAAACTCAAAGCGTTAGAAAGTAAAGATGTCCAAAATGAGATAAACCGATTAGTAGACGAGCTCGGTAAGGCCTTGTCCGAAAAAGAGGGAGAGGTGACGCGTTTCAAAATGGAGAATGAATCCTATAATCGCCAGTTATCCGCTTTTTCCAAGTCCATGGCCAGTCTCCAAAATGATAGGGACCGGCTGGTGGAGGAGCTTGCCGGGGCCAAGAGGGACGCTGTGGTGGCGCCCCCTATAGACAAAAGCAGTGCCTTACAGCTCGAAAACAAGGGGCTGGTAAGTCCTCCGATTTGGAGAAAAAATGTGTTTGTTGAGCTTCGCTTGTAGCCTGGTCAACCACACCAGTCACAAAGTGGGCTTTAGACTTCCATTACAGCATTATTATGATTATGTTTTTAAATGGTAATAAACAGGAAGTAACAATATCGAAATCTTGCAATATTAATCAATATTAATTAATGTTAGTAAGGTATTTTTTTGTTAGAATAGTATTTTAACTTGCTTGTTCTCCCTGTGCCTGGGTGGATTTCCTGTGGGTTCTCTGGCTTCTACCGTTAAAGGTCAAATCTTCCAGTTAAGTCCTCCTTGACCAAACCTCCACACGATGTAATCAGGGCTGTCACGATGTCAAAATGTGTTGCGTTGCTGAAGAAAATTTAGGCAATAAATGAGAATTCCAATGCGTTTATACTGCACAATTGCTGTAGCCTTTTAAAGTGATAGTGCTTTTTTGATGTTAATCTGTATGGGTTTCCTTCTAAAAGTTACGTGCGGTAACACCGGCTTACCTCTGACAGTTTGCGCTCAACCCGGTTCTGCTCGCGTTCTGGAGCTCAGGTAATTAGGTCCGGTGAGTTCGCAGGGACTCGTAATAAAGCTTGTTTTTCTTCTCAAAACAAAACATTTGTCCGAAAGGTGATATATTTGCGTCCCAAACAGTTGTCCACGAAAAATCCAGCAGCGTATTTTCGCATTTGCGTATCACTGCGCTCACATTAGCTGCCTGTTGCCTGTTCACTCGTAAACTTCCCCTTACGGCGGACCGCATCCGTCGCTCACTTCCGCTAAAGGTTAACAGGCTAATAATAAGTAACAGGCGCGCAGTGATACGAACGCTCCTCGCTTTTTCGCTCTGATTAGAAGAGCAAGACGAAATGCAAAGCAAAAACTAATCTAAATTTATGTTACAGCATCCTCACAGAGCAGGTGTACAGCACAGAGCAGATCTAGAGCGACATGTGGTTGAATTTTGCCTAATAAAAGTGCACAAATGCATCTGTTTGTCACAACATCCATTTGGTAAATGTACAGAGGCAAATACCACTACAAAACCAGTAAGAGAATGTGACTCCAGTCAGAAAAACGGGTAAAAAAAAAACTTTGGAAATAACTTGAATAACGGAAAATAAACTCCAGTATGTGGAATAGAATGTGTAATGAAATTAAATTTTTTCCTAGAATTAATATAAAATAGGAACCGAAAAAGGTACTGGTCAGGAATCGGTATCAATATTGGTATCGGCATCGGAAAATTTTGATCGATACCCAGCCTTACACACACGCCTTAGTCCTAGTTTAGACCTGGTTTAGACCTGGTTTAGTCTTGGTTTAGACCTGGTTTAGTCTTGGTTTAGACCTGGTTTAGTCTTGGTTTAGTCCTGGATTAGACCTGGTTTAGTCTTGATTTAGACCTGGTTTAGTCCTGGATTAGACCTGGTTTAGACCTGGTTTAGTCCTGGTTTAGTCCTGGATTAGACCTGGTTTAGACCTGGTTTAGTCTTGGTTTAGTCCTGGATTAGACCTGGTTTAGTCTTGGTTTAGACCTGGTTTAGTCTTGGTTCAGACCTGGTTTAGTCCTGGATTAGACCTTGTTTAGACCTGGTTTAGTCCTGGATTAGACCTGGTTTAGACCTGGTTTAGTCCTGGTTTAGTCCTGGATGGACCTGGTTTAGTCTTGGTTTAGTCCTGGTTTAGACCTGGTTTAGTCCTGGTTTAGTCTTGGTTCAGATCTGGTTTAGTCCCGGGCCCCTGCTGTCAGATAATCTGTCCCTTTGATGCAGAAATAACACGATAATCTGACTCACCCATAAGAAGCGTCAGCTCCGTAGTAA
Source organism: Paratrypauchen microcephalus (assembly GCA_036785185.1). Lineage (NCBI taxonomy): Eukaryota > Metazoa > Chordata > Actinopteri > Gobiiformes > Gobiidae > Paratrypauchen > Paratrypauchen microcephalus. Next base: position 8,996,019 of record JAVJIX010000019.1, on the reverse strand, counting down.
CAGTTTGCCGTGTTGTCGATAGTTCGTGTATCCACGTGTATCGCGCTGTATATCCACAGACTTTAATTATCCGGAGCTCTGGAGAAAGGAACACATCCCGAACGTATCGGTGAATTTAGCCTTAAAGGGATATGCCACTCCCAGGTCAAACTTGGGCATCTCCCCACAGTCCAGAGACTAAAATAAGTGATGGAAAGCGTTTTCCTGGTGACGCAGCCATTGTCCGAGTCTGTCAGCACTGACCGCCGCGGTATCTGCAGCTCCTCCGCGTTAGACTGGAGTCTAACGTCGCCAGAGAAAGATTTCGGCCAAAAGGAATTCATTTGCTCTATGCGTTTCCCAATTACTTTCTGTGTAGTGTGCATTCATATCGAGTGCAAATAAATGTGCATATCAACATGGAGAGCTTGACTTGGTCATTTTGGGTGGGAACTATTTTTCAGTGCGGAAAAAGACAGACGAAGAAGCACACACCACGCTGCGTAACAGGGGAACTCCCTTCCTGGTGCGTAACAGGGATTCCCCTGTCAGCGTGGTGTGTGCTTCGTGACCAAGTCAAGCTCTCCGTGTTGATTTGCACATTTATTTGCACTCGATATGAATGCACACTACACAGAAAGTAATTGGGAAACGCATCGAGCAAATGAATTCCTTTTGGCCGAAATCTTTCTCTGGCGACGTTAGACTCCAGTCTAAGGCGGAGTAGCTGCAGATACCGCGGCGGTCAGTGCTGACAGACCTGGACAATGGCTGCGTCACCAGAAAAACGCTTTCCACCACTTATTTTAGTGTCTGGACTGTGGGGAGATGCCCAAGTTTGACCTGGGGGTGGCATATCCCTTTAAGGTGAGAGATTTTCATGCCTGCAGTGAAGCGGCGAAGCAAGTAATACAGCAACTTGACTTGCGGTGACTTCCGTAAACATTGAGCTCGCTCGCTGCGTGTGACCTCATCATGTCCTCGGAAAAATCGGATTTCACAAAAAAATCAGAATTGAGCATTAAGCCCTGACGATCGACTGACACTTGGCCCCCGAGCTACCGATCGCGATCGACGCATTGAGCACCCCTGATCTACGTAGTTCCCTTAGCTTCCTACCACAGCAAGAGAACGATGTATTTTAGCCCCATCAGTTAATCACTTATATATATCGCCTTTAATATTGGGATTTTACGATATTGTTACAACCCAAAATTATTCATGTTTATAATTATCGCAATGGAAATAATTTAATTTGTGTTTATAAATTGTAGAGTTGTTTGTTTTCATGGATGGCCAGGCTGTTTCCTCCAGTGCATCTTGGTTTGGCTTGTTTTGGTTTGGTGTTTTGGCTTTTTGCTTTGGCTGGCTTCTCGAAATAGATTCTGTTCATATTTTTTTTGGCATTTCTCTGGCTGTTTTTGGTGGCATGGTTCATTAGTTCATTACACATTTATTTTTCCTTCTTTTTCCTTTTTTTGACATGGTGTAAATCTTAAAGGGCCCATATCGCACTATTCTCTGATCCGTTCTAATGTCGTTTCCTTGTCACAAACAAAAAACCGCTTCAGGTGTGTTTTTGCGGAGGGAACAGCATTAGAACATGGCTTAAAGCTCACAGGAGTCGGTTTGGTGTGGTACAGGAGCTTTAAGTGTTGTCATGAGCCATCAGTGCTGTTTTTGTGTGACTGTTTTTATTATTTGAAATGAAGATGATGTTTTTATAATGTCTGATTATAAAAGTTATGTTTTTTTTAGGATGCAAGACGCAAAATAAACAACACAGAGACAGGAGTCCACATCTCCCGTGAAGAAATGACTCTTTTGAGGTAAATGCATTCATCTGTAATTCTCGCTGTGGGGAATAGGAGCAGTTTATGAGTGCCCTCTGGTGGTGGTTTAACAGAACACAGCCTCGACATTAGAAGCGTTTGGAAGTATAAAAACAGCGACAGTTTTTACACTTGGAACGCACAGATCTGTTTATGGAACCTCACCGCTTACTTCCTGATTAACCACAGATCTAATCATGATTTATTTGTTTTCTTGTAGGTCAGAGCCACAAAAAGCAGATATGCCTCCACCAACTACAGTAAGTTCACAATTCTAAACTTTTGTCTTATTTAATGCACGTCATACATGTCAGAAGTATCGGAAATCATTCGTCATTAGTCATGCTAATGATACTAAAACTAATACAGAAACTAGATCCTCATTTTCCACAGGTATTGGTATTAAAGATCCCATGACATGGTACTTCTTGATGCTTTTATGTGGCTCCTTAATGGTTCCCTAATACTGCGTGAAAAGTCCCTCAGTCGTCCAGGTAGAATCCATGATCAAAGGAGAAGTTCAATTTGTCAACTGGACAAAGTTTGTTTGGTTGAAAACGTTTCGCCGCTCATCCGAGAGGCTTCGTCAGCTCTGGTTATTGTACTGGTTAGACCCTGCTTATATCTAGCTGCCGGGAGGCGCGTCCTACAATGACAAAAGCTCTGAAAACGATCCCCCTAATCTGTCTCTTTGTTTTTCAAATTACTCTGACGGCTGGTTTCGACCCCCTATTCAACGTCTAACGACCCTCTCCACCCCTCTGCCCTGGCTCTGTTTGACTGGTCTAAGAATCGCATTATAAATGGGAGACAAGTTATGTCTAACCCCCATTTCTGTTTAATGACGGATTCTCTTTTTTGACAAAAATAGCCTCTTTAACTCCCCTCTCAAACCAGTTCTTTTCCCTGGCTAAGATCTGAACCTCACTGTCCTCAAAAGAATGGCCCGTGGCTTCTAGGTGAAGATGTACCGCAGAAGCCGGTCCACTCTGGCACGCCCGTCTGTGTTGGTACATCCTCTTGTGAAGTGGCTGTTTTGTTTCCCCAATGTAGCGCTCACTGCAATCCTCACTACACTGAATGGAGTAGACCACATTGCTTTGTTTGTGGCTCGGTGTTCTGTCCTTTGGGTGGACCAGTTTTTGTCTTAAAGTGTTTGTGGGTTTGAAATAAACTGGAATTTCATATTGTCTGAAAATCCTCTGTAGTTTTTCCGAAACGCCGGCCAGGTACGGAATCGCTACCCCTTTCCTCCTGGGTTCGGATTCTCTGTTGTCTTGTTTATTGTCCTTGTCTCTCTTGGTTTTGTTGACAGCCCATTTAGGATATCCACAAACAGAGAGGGCTTCCTGCACATGTTGCTCTTCTTTCTCCTTACCCTCTGTGCTTGTGGGAACCACTTGGGCCCTGTGTTGTAATGTCCGAATAACACCCAGTTTGTGCTGCAGTGGGTGGTGTGAATCAAAAAGCAGGTATTGGTCTGTGTGTGTGGGCTTCCTGAAGACTTCTACTTGGAGTCCCCGGTCTCCTCCTATCGTTACTGCACAATCTAAGAATGCCAATGTGTTATCCTTGGCATCTTCACGGGTGAATTTGATGTTCGGATCTACAGAATTGATATGTGCAGTGAAAGGTTCCAAATCTTGAATTTTGATTTTTGTAAAATTATCATCAACATAACGAAACCAGTGTGTGGGAGGAGTGCCTGGATATGAAGCTAAGGCACTCTGTTCAAATTGTTCCATGTATAAATTAGCCATGATAGGGGAGACCGGTGAGCCCATCGCACAGCCATGAATTTGCCTGTAAAAGTTCCCTCTGAACTGGAAATAGGTGGTATTTAGACAAATTTCCAGCAGTTGGCCGATTTGGTCAGGAGAAAGTTTGGTTCTCTCTTCTAGCTTGGAATCCTGTAGTAAACTCCTTCTCGCTGCTTCGACCGCTACAGCTGTGGGGATACAAGTGAAAAGAGAGGTTACATCAAAGGAAACCATTGTCTCATCCTGACCAAACTGGAGAAACTTAACTTTGTTTACAAATTCGGCTGTGTTCTCAATGTGGTGCTCCGTGTTACCCACCAATGGCGCCAAGATGGTTTTAAGGTGTTTGGCCAAATTATATGTGATAGAGTCAACACTACACACAATGGGTCTGAGTGGTACTCCTTGTTTGTGAATCTTCGGGAGGCCATAGATGCACGGGATAGCATCACCAGGGTACAATCTGTAATACAGCTGTAGATCAATGACTTCTTCTTTCCTCAACTTCTGCAAGCAATCAATGATCTTCTTTTTGTACCCAGAGACAACAGAGAATCCGAACCCAGGAGGAAAGGGGTAGCGATTCCGTACCTGGCCGGCGTTTCGGAAAAACTACAGAGGATTTTCAGACAATATGAAATTCCAGTTTATTTCAAACCCACAAACACTTTAAGACAAAAACTGGTCCACCCAAAGGACAGAACACCGAGCCACAAACAAAGCAATGTGGTCTACTCCATTCAGTGTAGTGAGGATTGCAGTGAGCGCTACATTGGGGAAACAAAACAGCCACTTCACAAGAGGATGTACCAACACAGGCGGGCGTGCCAGAGTGGACCGGCTTCTGCGGTACATCTTCACCTAGAAGCCATGGGCCATTCTTTTGAGGACAGTGAGGTTCAGATCTTAGCCAGGGAAAAGAACTGGTTTGAGAGGGGAGTTAAAGAGGCTATTTTTGTCAAAAAAGAGAATCCGTCATTAAACAGAAATGGGGGGGTGAGACATAACTTGTCTCCCATTTATAATGCGATTCTTAGACCAGTCAAACAGAGCCAGGGCAGAGGGGTGGAGAGGGTCGTTAGACGTTGAATAGGGGGTCGAAACCAGCCGTCAGAGTAATTTGAAAAACAAAGAGACAGATTAGGGGGATCGTTTTCAGAGCTTTTGTCATTGTAGGACGCGCCTCCCGGCAGCTAGATATACAGTGCCGTGAAAAAGTATTTGCCCCCTTCCTGATTTCTGTGTTTTTTGCATATTTATCACTCAAAACATTGTCAGATCATCAAACCAATTTTAATATCACACAGAAACAACCCAAGGAAAGACAAAATTCAGTTTTTGAATGATGATTCCATTTATTAGTGCACAAAAAAAATCTAAACCTATCTGGCCCTATGTGAAAAAGTAATTGCCCCCCCTTGTTAAATCACAAACTAACTGTGACTAACCACAGTTTTGAGAAAACTTAGTTCAGTTCTACATGCCACACCCACACCTGATTGTCACCACCTGTGTTGAATCAAGAAATCACTTAAATAGTTCCTGTCAAACAAAGTGAAGTTGGCTACAACATCTCAAGAACAAACACATCATGCCACGATCCAAAGAAATTCAAGAACAAATGAGAAAAAAAGTGATAGAAGTCTATAATTCAGGAAAAGGTTACAAAGCCATTCCCAAAGCTCTGGGGCTCCAGCGAACCACTGTCAGAGCCATTATTCAAAAATGGAGGAAACTGGGAACAGTTGCAACCCTTCCCAGGAGTGGTCGACCAACTAAGATTACTCCAAGAGTGCGACGACGGCTCATTCAGGAAGTCACAAAAGAACCTAGACGCACATCGAAAGAACTACAGGCCTCGTTGGCCTCAGTTAAGGTCAGTGTTCATGACTCCACCATTAGAAAAACACTGGCCAAAAATGGCATCCATGGAAGAGTTCCCAGGAGAAAACCACTGCTTTCACAAAAGAACACAAAGGCTCGTCTCACCTTTGCCAAAAAGCACCTTGATGACCCTCAAGACTTTTGGAGAAACATTTTGTGGACCGATGAGTCTAAAATTGAACTTTTTGGAAGGTCTGCAGCCCGTTTCATCTGGCGTAAAAATGGCACAGCATTTGATAAAAAGAACATGGTGCCCACAGTAAAGCATGGTGGTGGCAGTGTGATGGTCTGGGCCTGCTTTGCTGCCTCAGGACCAGGACAACTTGCTGTGATTGACGGAAAAATGAATTCTGCTGTTTACCAGAAGATCCTGAAGGAGAATGTCCGGCCATCAGTTCGTGCCCTCAAACTCAAGCGCTCTTGGATCATGCAACAGGACAATGATCCAAAACACACCAGCAAGTCCACCTCTGAATGGCTCAAAGAAAACAAAATTAAGGTTTTGGAGTGGCCAAGTCAAAGTCCGGATTTAAATCCGATTGAGATGCTGTGGTGTGACCTTAAACGGGCAGTTCATACAAGAAAACCCTCCAATATGGCAGAATTGAAACAATTCTGCATAGAAGAGTGGGCCAAAATCCCTCCCCAGCGGTGTGAAAGACTCATCACCAATTATCGCAAACGTTTGGTTACAGTTATTGCTGTCAAAGGAGGCTCAACTGGCTATTAGATTAAGGGGGCAATTACTTTTTCACATAGGGCCAGATAGGTTTAGATTTTTTTTGTGCACTAATAAATGGAATCATCATTCAAAAACTGAATTTTGTCTTTCCTTGGGTTGTTTCTGTGTGATATTAAAATTGGTTTGATGATCTGACAATGTTTTGAGTGATAAATATGCAAAAAACACAGAAATCAGGAAGGGGGCAAATACTTTTTCACGGCACTGTAAGCAGGGTCTAACCAGTACAATAACCAGAGCTGACGAAGCCTCTCGGATGAGCGGCGAAACGTTTTCAACCAAACAAACTTTGTCCAGTTGACAAATTGAACTTCTCCTTTGATCACGTTCCCTAATACTGTAAATGAATCCCTCTTCAAAATCAAGACTCAGTGCATGAGAAAGACCCATGAACACAGTCAGAGTCAAAAATATCTCTCTGAACACCTCATTATGGGCGTTGTTGCTTGAATGCAAATGAGGAGGACAGAGATAGACCAGAGCAGCGGGTGGGGGCATGGCCAAACTCCGCTGTTTCCTCTTTAGCGGTGCGATGCGCGCTGGCTCCACTTCCATGTTTATGTGCGAGGAAGATATGAGACGATTTCCATTGAAAAATAAACACATTTCCACAGAAAATAAAATGAAACCACTGCTGTTTCAGAGGTTCGGAGGCTTGGATGAAGGACATCCGAGCCTGGAAACACTCTCACGTGCCTTCAGGCAAATAAAAAAACGCATCTCGCATTGCGTAGCTTGTTCGCGGTCCAAATTCTGGCCGTGACGGTGAGTAGAAATACAGATGGGCGGTGGAACTGCATTTGCATTTTTGCTTCAGTGTGACGTCACATTTGGGCTGTCTTTTTTTCAAACGCAGAAAAGGATTGCAAATGCTCAGTTTACACATTTCCCAACTTTTAGCCCTGGGGGGGCCCTAAACAGGGTAGTGGAGCTTACATTAACTTTCAAAAACCTTAGAAAGTGAAAATTTCATGCCATGGGACCTTTAAAAAACGTCTCATTGGTGGGACAGAGCAGAAACTTTCCTGAATGTGTTTAGAACGATCTGGAGCTGATCAGAACCAGTATAAGGGCACAGAGACTAGAATACACCCATGGACCTGGTTTAGACCTGAACCACTGAGGGATTCCACAGAAAGAAGGACACATGGGAATAGAAAAGAAAGTTCTACCATTTAATTTGGAAAAATCACAGGAAATCGTCTAAAGAAAGAGTTTTTATTCTCATGGTGGAATCAGAATCAGCTGTGTGTATCAGGTCTGTTCCTTAGTGTTGAAGTGGAGTTTGACTTTTTACTATCGCGCCAACACCATTTCATAGCCCAGGGGTTCTGTAGTTGTGGCTGTTCTTTCCTTTACCATCCTGCCTGCCCTTGTGTCCTCACAGACTCGGCTGTCTCAGATGGAGCAGACGGTGACGGGTCTGGAGAACGAGAGAGCTCGTCTACATCAAGACTTACAGCAGTGTCTGTTTGAGATCCACCGCAGAGACCAGTACATCCAGCAGGTGGCGAGCAAGGTACGAGCACATGTAGTGTACCCCACAAAACACTGACACACGCACACATGAAGAGTTAATTTGCAAAAACAGATCAGTGTCATTTTAAAAAGTGAATGTAGGCTTACACTTTACTCTTTGTACAGAAATGTTTATAAATCCACATACTTTATTGTCACTGATAAGAACATGGCAACACAGGGGTAAATACTTTTTGCAAATTTTTCAAAATGGAGATACGTTTTTGCCATGGAGCTTTTCATATTCTCCCCACAAGACAGAAACATTAAAACCCACAGACGCCCAGCAGGTCGTCCACGTGGTGAAACTCATTGATTATTACTCAGACCTCTGTTCAGGTTTTGATGCAATTTCATTAGATTTTTGGTCTTTTTTAGATGTTCTTTGATTTGTTTCTTGTGTTCTTCAGCTGCAGCAGGTGGAGCAGGAGAAGGCCTCTCTGTGCGCTCAGCTCCAGCAGCAGGGGGCGCTGTACACTGAGGTGGCCCCCGGAGCGCCGCAGGAGAGGAGCAGTGAGGCAGAGCTGTCGGAAAGGTGAAGAAGAAAACACATTCTTCTGAGTTTTGAATGTCCTAGTGACAGGTGATTGGATCATCGTCCTGCAACTGCCTCAAGGTTCTTGCTCAAAAAATCCTGAGGACTGAGAGGGGCATCACACCCATGATCTTACCTGCTGTTCTAATTAGGCTAGAGATCTCTGCCCTAGATTTTACCGTTAAATTACCAAACCAGCTCGGAATGCCATAACGGAGAACTGACTCAATTGTCGCTCTGTAAAAAATTAACAATGTTTTTACAGACGCCAAAGACTCTGAGGTTGTTTTCACACCTTGTTTGTTTCGTTTAAAACGAACCAGAGTTCGTTTGCTCATTTGCTTCGGACCTTTTGGGCTGGTGTGAATAAAAAACAAAAATCTCGATCCGGAGCAAACTAGCGAACCGAGACCACCTAAAAAGCTGGGTCTCGGCACGGTTCCTTTCAAACTCTGGTGCGGTTCGTTTGAGGTGAGAATGCAGACCGGACTCGATCCGACGCAAGTTGGCTTTTTGTACTTAACGAGCTCCCGTCATATGTCGAGCATTATGGGAAACCGAAGCTGATGAAACTAAACTAAACTTACGAGGCTTACTTATGTTTTGCGTGAAGAGCAAGAGCGCTGTCCTCCGTAGTTGTCTTGCCCTGTGTCTTTGTCGTTTGTAAATTGATTGTAAAATAGTGTAAACCTCACGATGCTGCTCAAACATTTGTGTGAACTGTAAAAACTGAGCAAACCATATCGCTATGACGACACTGAAAACAGCAACACCATGATTCTCCTCCTCCTGTGTTTGGACACGGCTCATTTCTGTCTAATGGCTGAGCGACCTCAGCACACGTGCTTTTGTTTATAGATGTTGGTTCACTTGGGGAAAAACTGCAGTGTGAAAGAACCGCACCAAAATAAAAAAAAATTAAAAAATTTGGTCCGGACCAAAGCAAGTGAACTATCGGACTTTCCTGGTGTGAAAACGACCTGAGTCTGCGGAGGAAATGAAGACGTTGGTGAATTCTGGTGCAAACATTGGCCACCTGAGTGCGCCAGCAGAGATCATTGTCCATCTGTACTCCCAGATACTTAAAGGTTTTCACCTGGTCAATGGCTTGTCCATGAATGGCCACTGTGTCCTGTCCACTGACCGATCTGGGATCCACCATCATCTCTGTTTTTATTGTGTTGATGTGTAATAACTGTGAGTCGCACCAGTTGACAAACCTGTCGACTGCCTCTTGGTGTATGTTTGGGTTGTTTTCCTTATAATAGAATTTTATTATGTGCTGGTTTGGCTCACGGCTCACGCAGTCGTTGGTGTACAGCGTGAATAAAAACGGTGAGCTGACACATCCCTGGGCAGCACCAGTACTGCTTATCGTCCAATCCGAGAGTGCTGCATTGAACCTGACCTGTTGTGGCCTGTTGGTTAAAAACAAGTGATACCACCTAACTAAAAAATGGTTTACATTCATCTGAACTAATTTCTCCAGAAGAATGTGTGGCTGGATAAGATTAAAAGCTGAGCTAAAATCATGAAAACCATGTGGGAGCAGCTGCCCGTCTTCTGTCACGGTGAAACATCCAAGTCAGAGATGGAAGTGTGTCTGAAACGGGCTCTTCACTCCTGCTTCAAGAGACGGAACACACAAACCCTGCACATTTACGCTTTAGAGTTCTTCTCTCAAACAGAAAACACCCTGTTCCACTTTGTGATGTCATGAGGTCCACTGTGTTTTTAAACTCCACACATCTTCACTAGAATCATTTGGATCATTTCAGACCTGGAATTGCCGATCTCGACTGAACTAAAGGTAAAAGGAGCTGTTCAAACTGTTGAAAACTACCACTTGATGACATCACGAGGTGGAACAGAGCGTTTGGAGTTTTGGAGATGTAGACAGACGAATAATAAAGAGTTCCTCAAACATGTGAATGAAATAGAACATGACTCCAGGTGTGGTTTTTGAGGAAGAACAGCGTTAGAACGTGGTTTGAAGCTCACGGGGTCAGTCTGTGTGATACTGGAGCTCTAAAAGTGCTTTGACTTGTGTGTCCTCTGCTGTTGTTGTTGCTGTTGTACTTGTTGTTCTTGTTGTTGCTGTTGTCATGGTTCCTGATCCTGTGTTTGTGTCCAGGCTTCAGGACCTGGAGCGGCGTCTGTCTGAGGAGAGATCGAGGAGAGAGGCAGTGGAGGACGCTCTGAGATCTGCAGAGGACCAGACCAAACTGTACGAACAAAAAACCCACCATTCTGCTCCACCACAAGAGCTACACTGGGGTCATAAAAGGTCTAAACCAGGTCTAAACTGGGGCCATAAAAGAACTAAACCAGGTCTGAACTGGGGCCATAAAAGGACTAAACCAGGTCTAAACTGGGGCCATAAAAGAATTAAACCAGGTCTAAACTGGGGCCATAAAAGGACATTATATTTTACATTAAATCCAAATTCAATTAAGAACTGCACAGGACCACCAGGGGGAGCTCAGGACCACCTTTTTTGAGAAACACTTTAGACCTGGTTTAGACCCGGTTTAGTCCTGGTTTAGACCCTGGTTTTAGACCCTGGATTTAGACACTGGTTTAGACCCTGGTTTAGACCCTGCTTTAGACCCTGCTTTAGACCCTGCTTTAGACCTGGTTTAGACCTGGTTTAGACCCTGGTTTAGACCCTGGTTTTAGGCCTGGTTCTATTCTATCCCTCCTGACCACCAGAGGGCGGTGCTGAAAGCCTGAATGTTCCTTCGCACATGCTTAGTTCGAGTAGTCAAACCGAATGAGTCACGGATGCTCCAGAGGGAACATCGTCCCCGTCATCCGTGACTCTTCTCGTGTGCGGTTCGATCATGGCGTTAGCCATAGCTTGGAGCGTGTATTGTTTTCTGTCGCTGGACACCGTTTCGCTGTCAAGGTCGGAGCAGCGGCTTTTCGCCCTCCGAGGGCTACGACAGTCTGCATTTTGCTGGAGAATTGAAGGTTCTACCTTGAATATACAGTATACAGTATTTATCAAAGCCTTTTGTTTGTGACGGCGGCGTTCAGAGAGCCTCAGGCAGAGCTGCCCTATAGATGCTTTAACTTTTGGTTTAACTTTTACTGTGGCCGCGTTCTCACACTTTTCCTGTACTATTATTATTATGATATTATTATTATTATTTTAATGAATTTTTGTTCTACTTTGATTATCTTTGGCCCTAATTGGGGACGGAAGCGTTCGCACCCCCACTCCCAGTTCTGGCTTTTTGCGGGCCACATACCTGTTATAATGAGCAGGTGTTCTCATATCGTGCGTCTGTACCTTCGTTCCCGCCCCCTCTCCCACCTTGGTTGCTCTGGTTGCCGACTGACCGCTGTCCAGCTGTCTGGATCTCTCCCCATCTCTACTGGTTGTGTTAGACCGATCGCACCAGATTGATGGACGGCTCTCGTGTGGCCTGTGGGTCCACGCTTCAGGTGGACGATGGCCATGACCTTTGTCCAGCATGCTTCAGCCCTGACCACTTAAAGGAAACATTGTGAGATAATCCATGCATGAACTGCAGTTACATGCCACTTGCTGTCAGGGTGGCAAGGATGGCACAGCTAAACCCTGCAGGTGGTGGTGATCTCTCACCATCGGGGCAGGTACTGTTGCCCCTTCAGAGGCGTTCAAAATGCCTTCCTGAGTCTGCGATTATGAGAGCCCCTCCCAAAAAGAAGCCCAGATCAAGGTCTTGCATCTAAAGTAGGACAGTTGTCCTCAGAATTGGAAGTGATGAAGTCCTTATTCCAGGCTCATCGTATGGACACACCTCCTTCAGAGGCTGGGACGTCTTCCCCAATCAAAGCATGTTCTGTCCCCAGAGGATGATGTGCTCTGCCTCTCATTTTCAGGATGAGGAGGATGGACCGCCCTCGCATATTTCTGAGGATGGTTCTGAGCCTTGGTAGTGACTCAACCAATAGCTCCGTGCAAGATCTGTTTGCAGGTGGAACTTCCAAAGCCTGAACAGCCTGGCCCTGGTAGTACTTTCTTTAGATGCGGGATGCCCCTGCACCTTTGCTGTACACCCCTCTGTGGAGTATCTCAGAGTTGCATGCCTGTTGGAGGGATCCAAGTGCTTTCTCCAGGCTCTTGTCAGATGGCTGGATTTTGGCTGCTATGCACAATGCACCAACAGCTGGTCTGGATCGTATGCCTGCTGTTGAACCAGCTGTGGCTTCTCTCATTGTTTCACCTGAGGAGACCCTGCGGCAAGATGTTAGGTGTCCAAGACCCCAATGCCATGTGACAGATGACTTCATCACCAAGTTTTACAACTCCAGTGCGCGGGCTGGTCGACTGGGCAATTCTTTGGCACACTTGCTTTTTGCCCTCTCTGCCTCCCTCCAGGAGGGTGGTGGTGCTGCAACGGCTCCTGATTTTAGGGATGCAGCACTGCAGCCTTTTGCACTGATGACGAGGGAGCTTGGACGTGTTATGTCCTTTCTGATTCAGGCTCGCCGGCAGATTTGGCTCGCTCAATCTCCCCTGACGGAGGCGCTGGGCTGCTCATCCTTCGGTTCCATGGGTGGTTGCCACTTTGGCTCATGGATACCGGCTGTAGTTTTGACGCCGCCCACACAACAGGCCAGGTCAAGATGACGATAATCAATGACCCGCAAAAGCTCCACTCTCATGGCCAAAAGGGCCATCGAAGCAGTAGTGCTTTTAGACCTTGGCTTAGACCCTGGCTTTAGACCCCGGCTTTAGACCCCGGCTTTAGACCCCGGCTTTAGACCCCGGCTTTAGACCCCGGCTTTAGACCCCGGCTTTAGACCCCGGCTTTAGACCCCGGCTTTAGACCCCGGCTTTAGACCCCGGCTTTAGATCCCGGCTTTAGATCCCGGCTTTAGACCCCGGCTTTAGACCCCGGCTTTAGACCTTGGTTTTAGACCTTGGTTTTAGACCTTGGTTTTAGACCTTGGTTTTAGATCCAGTTTTATTCTTGGTTTTGGTCCTGGTTTTAGTCCTGGTTTTAGTCCTGGTTTTGTGCAGGCTTCAGTCTCGAGAGGCTCAGAGGGACTTCACCATCGACCTGGAGCCGGACGAGGATGCAGTGAGTTTAGACCCGAGCCAGCCCCTCCTCACCAGGAAGGTACTACTACTACTACTACTACTATTACTACTATTATTACTACTACTGCTACTCCAGTACTGTTCCTGTCATTGCTGCTGTGGTTGTGCAGTTCAAACTGTGGCTCCTGCCCCTGACCCTCCTGACCCTCTGCCCTCTGTCCTCTGTCGGCAGGTTCGTGGTTCGCTCCTGTCGTGTCGCCGGTGGCTTCGTGGGCGGAGTTTATTTTTCTCGCGGGTGCTCCGGTCTCGCACTCGCGCACCGTACTTGTTCGTGGGTTACCTGATCGCCGTGCATGTGCTGCTGCTCCTGTGCCTCACCGGGGCCGTCTAGAGACCGCACCGGGAATCACACCGGGAATCACACCGGGAATCACACCGGGAATCACACACTACACACACACAAACACGCACACATTCTGAGTCTGAACTATGCACTACTTTCTGTCTGTCTCAAAAAAGCTCCAGTGCGGAACATTTATCCTTTAACAACTGCAGTGCCACCAGCAGGGCAAAAGACGCGACTGCAGCCTGGTACGAGAAAATGGGAAAACAAGAATGAATGTTTTTTGTTTTGATTTGTTTGCAAAAATCTTAAAGGAGAATTAACGTTTTTTACAATCTGAGCCTTATTTTGGTAATAAAACAAGTTGTTTTACTCACCCATAGCACTTTGGTGTCATATGGAGCATTTCCGGAGATGTTTTAGATTTGCGATATCCATAATGTGAGTTCTCGGGGCACATGTTTGCGGTCTCCAAATAACACACACTTTAGCACTTTTCAAATCATAGAAGCTCAGTGTCTTAGTCTACACTTTAGTTTGAGTCAAAAGTGCCTCTAATCTGAGATTTATCCATAGTTTGGAGTAGATGAGGACAGTCGCATGTGCTCAGTCACAGCTGATTTTGCTCTCAGCTCTCGGGACCCAAACATCAAAGGCAAAGCTATAAGATGTTTGGACCATCATGTTTGCAGTACCCACTTCAGTCAGGACCATTTTTTGCCAGCAAAGGAAAAGAAAGAAGGCCAGCGGATTCAGCGCACGATTCTGAGAAGTAATGTGAAACCGATGGCTGTTCTCTGCTGCTCCTCAAACTGTCTCCGCTTCATTCTTTCCGTATCCATTCTGTCTCCTCATCCGTATACTCCTCTTCAGTCCTCAGTCCTCCATAAGTCCTCTTCAGCCTCAAAGTCCCAATCTTCTGCCATGTGTCACTCGCAACAGAAAAGTACAGAGCGTCGTCTTATCTGCAAATCAACTGTGACTGAGCACATGTGCACTCTCCTCCTCATCTACTCCAAACTATGGATAAATCTGGGATTACAGGCCACTTTTGACTCAAACGAAAGTGTAGACTAAGACACTGAGCTTCTGTAATTTGAAAAGTGATCAAGTTTGGTTGTAAAAAAACGTTAATTCTCCTTTAAACATAAAAATGAGAGTTCTGACCTGTGATTGGCACTTTAAAGAGGGGTATTAAAGAGGGGTATTTACTTCTGTGGGGTATTAAAGACGAGTATTTAAGTCTGTGTGGTAACAGAGCATATTTACATCACCATGTTCCTTTTATTGTTTTCTTTTTGTATATGTTTTTTGTATATATATGGAGACTTGTCGTGACGTGGGTTTGTGGGCGGAGCCTCGTACAGAACGCATAATACCCCCTCTTTCAAATTGACCAAAACATTCAAAGTGGGTAAAATGTCCTGCGTAATAATTGTCTCTGTTTAGTTCATAAATTGTAAAACTGAAGCTGTTCTATGTGAGCGAATCAAGTGAAACAGACCGACTTTGGGCTGAAAGAAATGAACGTTTTTTTGGCAATAAACCAAAACAGAATTTGTTTGATCAGATTTTGAATTTGAAATGATGCTGAATTTCTCACTTTGGATTTTGTAACTCTGAAAAAAACATTTTATTATGATTATTATTATTATTATTATTATTATTATTATTATTATTATTATTATTTATTATTATTATTATTAATTATTGACATTTTAAGTATACATTTTCCATGTTTTCCATTTAATCCAAATTCAGTTAAGAACTGCACAGGACCACCAGGGGGAGCTCAAGACCACCTTTTTTGAGAAACATTTTAGTCCTGCTTTAGTCCTGGTTTAGTCCTGGTTTAGTCCTGGTTTAGTCCTGGTTTAGACCTGGTTTAGACCTGGTTTAGACCTGGTTTAGTCCTGGGTTAGACCTGGGTTAGACCTGGTTTAGACCCTGGTTTAGACCCTGGTTTTAGACCTGGTTTAGTCCTGGTTTAGACCCGGTTTAGACCAGGTTAAGACCCGGTTTAGACCCTAGTTTTAGACCTGGTTTTAGTGTTTTAATAAAAAATATATTTTTTAAATATTCTGCTAAATTATTTTCAATCCCTCAAATTCAACAGTCAGAATTCAGAGTGAAATCATTTGCAGCAAAGACCCGAGATGCGAAGGCAAAAGCAATCGATCACGTGACCGAGGGAGGTAGAAGCCGTTTCCTATTGGCCGCTCTCTTCTGTGGGCGGGGCTTATCCTTCAGTTTTGACCAATCAGATCGGTTGCTGGTTGTTACTGATTTGGATCGATTGCTTTTGTCTTTACGTCGGAATTTTGACTGTTGAATTTGAATATATTTGAATATTTGTGCAGAATTTTTTTTTTTTTTTCTATTTTGTATTTTAAAACACATTGAAAAAGTGTACTTAAAAATTCTTCAGCTGAAATTCAGAATAAAAACATATTTTTTCAGTCTTACAAAATTCAAGGTGAGAAACTCGGCAGCATTTAAAATTCAAAATCTGATGAAACAAATGATTTTCCACAAATTGTTTATCATGTTTCTGAGGTTTTATATTGTCCCACTGTAAACGGCGGCTTTGTGAAGAACGACTGTACAGACGTGTTTGGAAAGACACTGGAACGACCTGTTTAAATCTTTGTTTTGTAAATGTGAAAAATGAGAATTATTTATGAAAACTACTGAGCGCGGTGTATTTTCAGAGCTGCCTGTATTTTTGACCTGAGCTGTGAGGCCAGTTCAGCGCGAGAACCAAACCAGAATTAAAACTCGGTGATCCTGCGCCTGCTTTGTGATTTCTGAACTGTTTTTGTAGAGTTTTTTCTAGATTAAGATGAGCACCATTCTGCCCCCCAGCCCTATAATGAGGTAAGAATTTCCAAATGTTCAAGAGCTTTTTTCTCAGGTTTTTGTTTTTAGATTTTGTTTTTTTTGCTTTCTAATGACCGCAAATTCTTCAAATGTTTCAGATTTCCATGTGTAAGGCGTCGTTGGTATGCTTAGAATCTACACTTTCAGAATCTGTGTCAGGCCATTTTCACACCAGGAAAGTCCGATAGTTCACTTGCTTTGGTCCGGACCAAATTTTTAGTATTTTTTTTTTATTTTGGTGCGGTTCACTTTCACACTGTACTTTTTTTGTAAGTGAACCAACATCTGTAAACAAAAGCACGTGTGCTAAGGTCGCTCAGACACTGGACAGAAATGAGCCGTGTCCAAACATGAAGGAGGAGAATCATGGTGTTACTGTTTTCAGTGTCGTCATAGCGATATAGTTTGCTCAGTTTTTACAGTTCACACAAATGTTTGAGCAGCATCGTGAGGTTTACACTATTTTACAATCAATTTCCAAACAACGAAGACACAGGGCAAGACGACTAAGGAGGACAGCGCTCATGCTCTTCACGCAAAAGGTAAGTAAGCCTCTTAAGTTTTGTTTCATTTTGTTTCGTCAGCCTCGATTTCCCATAATGCTCGACATACGACGGGAGCTCATTAAAGGAGAATTAACGTTTTTTACAATCTGAGCCTTATTTCGGTAATAAAACAAGTTGTTTTACTCACCCATAGCACTTTGGTGTCATATGGAGCACTTCCAGAGATGTTTTAGATTTGCGTTAGCCTAGCGCGAGTTCTAGCCATAGCTCGGGGCATATAATATATTCCCTGAGCATGTAATATGCCCCGTGCGGTCTCCAAATAACACAAACTTTAGCACTTTTCAAATCGTAGAAGCTCGATGTCTTAGTCTACACTTTAGTTTGAGTCAAAAGTGGCCTGTAATCCGAGATTTATCCA
Organism: Paratrypauchen microcephalus; assembly: GCA_036785185.1. Classification (NCBI taxonomy): domain Eukaryota; kingdom Metazoa; phylum Chordata; class Actinopteri; order Gobiiformes; family Gobiidae; genus Paratrypauchen; species Paratrypauchen microcephalus. The sequence goes on along the minus strand of JAVJIX010000019.1, from coordinate 8,978,584 downwards.
TAGTTTACAGCTTTGCGTTTCATGTTTGGGTCCCGAGAGCTGAGAGCGAAATAAACTGTGACTCTGCACATGCGCACTGGCGTCCTCATCTACTCGAAACTATGGATAAAATAGTTATTCTCCTTTAAGTACAAAAAGCCAACTTGTGTCGGATCAAGTCCCGTCTGCATTCTCACCTCAAACGAACCGCACCGCAAGTTCTTGTTTAGATTCAAATTTTCATCGATAAAATGTTACTTTAGTTAAAATAATGTAGGACTTTGTGTTTTGTTTGTCACATGTTTAACGCACAAACCTGCAGATTTTGAGTTCTTCTCTCAAACTGAAAACACTGTTCCACCTCATGATGTCATCATGTGGTGATACAGGAAGTGCTCCACTATGTTTTTAAACTCCACACACCTTCACTAGAATCATTTGGATCATTTCAGTCCTGGAAGAGCATTTTCGAAAACCAACTCATTCTCTGAAGTATCGGCTTTAGATTCTGTTCAAACAACTCAGCTCATGGAACATTTGAGACGAGACTGAAATATGAAGTGATGTAGTAATACAAGGAGACGACCTCTTGACTCTGGAAATGATTGAAGCCGACTCCAAAAGACACGTTCTGTTCAGACTATTTCTCTTCTGTAACTTCTCTGTTTGCACATGAGAGCTCTGGGGAAACAGCTGTAAGGTTTCTCTCCTGTGTCAACTCTAGTGTGTCTTTGTAAAACCTGTTTAGACCCAAACCTCTTTTTACAAACAGCACTGGTGTTACAGGACTAAACTGGGTCTAAACCAGGTCTAAGCCAGGTCGAAACCGGGTCTAAACCAGGTCTAAACTGGGTCTAAACCAGGTCTAAACTGGGTCTAAACCAGGTCTAAACTGGGTCTAAATCAGGACTAAACCAGGTCTAAGCCAGGTCGAAACCGGGTCTAAACTGGGTCTAAATCAGGACTAAACCAGGTCGAAACCGGGTCTAAACCAGGTCTAAAGTGGGTCTAAATCAGAACTAAACCAGGTCTAAACTGGGTCTAAATCAGGTCTAAACTGGGACTAAGCCAGGTCGAAACCGGGTCTAAACCAGGTCTAAACTGGGTCTAAATCAGGACTAAACCAGGTCGAAACCGGGTCTAAACCAGGTCTAAAGTGGGTCTAAATCAGAACTAAACCAGGTCTAAACTGGGTCTAAATCAGGTCTAAACTGGGACTAAACCAGGTCTAAACCGGGTCTAAACCAGGTCTAAACTGGGTCTAAATCAGGACTAAACCAGGTCTAAGCCAGGTCGAAACCGGGTCTAAACCAGGTCTAAAGTAGGTCTAAACTGGGACTAAACCAGGTCTAAACTGGGCCTAAACCAGGTCTAAACTGGGACTAAACCGGGACTAAATCAGGACTAAATCAGGACTAAACCAGGCCTAAACCGGGACTAAATCGGGACTAAACCAGGCCTAAACTGGGACTAAACCAGGCCTAAACTGGGACTAAACCAGGTCTAAACCGGGTCTAAACCAGGTCTAAACTGGGTCTAAATCAGGACTAAACCAGGTCTAAGCCAGGTCGAAACCGGGTCTAAACCAGGTCTAAAGTGGGTCTAAATCAGGTCTAAACTGGGACTAAACCAGGTCTAAACTGGGCCTAAACCAGGTCTAAACTGGGACTAAACCGGGACTAAATCAGGACTAAATCAGGACTAAACCAGGCCTAAACCGGGACTAAATCGGGACTAAACCAGGCCTAAACTGGGACTAAACCAGGCCTAAACTGGGACTAAACCAGGCCTAAACTGGGACTAAACCGGTACTAAATCAGGACTAAACCAGGTCTAAACCAGGTCTAAAATGGGACTAAACTGGGACTAAACTGGGTCTAAACCAGGACTAAACCGGGACTAAACCAGGTCTAAACCAGGTCTAAACTGGGTCTAAACCAGGTCTAAACCGGGACTAAACTGGGACTAAACCAGGTCTAAACTGGGACTAAACCAGGTCTAAACTGGGACTAAACCAGGTCTAAACTGGGACTAAATCAGGTCTAAACTGGGACTAAACCGGGACTGAATCAGGACTAAACCAGGACTAAACCGGGATTAAACGGGGACTAAATCAGGACTAAACCAGGTCTAAACTGGGTCTAATCCAGGTCTAAACTGGGACTAAACCAGGTCTAAACTGGGACTAAATCGGGGCTGAATTGGGACTAAACCGGGACTGAACCAGGTCTAAACTGGGACTAAACCAGGTCTAAACTGGGACTAAACCGGGACTAAATCAGGACTAAACCGGGACTAAACCAGGACTAAACCGGGACTAAACCGGGACTAAACCGGGATTAAACCGGAACTAAATCAGGTCTAAACCAGGTCTAAACTGGGTCTAAACTGGGACTAAACCAGGTCTAAACTGGGACTAAACCGGGACTAAAATGGGACTAAACCAGGTCTAAAATGGGACTAAACCAGGTCTAAAATGGGACTAAACCAGGTCTAAAATGAGACTAAACCGGGACTAAACTGGGACTAAACCAGGTCTAAACTGGGACTAAACCAGGTCTAAATTGGGACTAAACCGGGTCTAAACTGGGACTAAACCGGGACTAAACTGGGACTAAACCAGGTCTAAACTGGGACTAAACCAGGTCTAAACTGGGTCTAAACCAAGTCTAAACTGGGACTAAACCGGGACTGAATCAGGACTAAACCAGGACTAAACCGGGATTAAACCGGGACTAAATCAGGACTAAACCAGGTCTAAACTGGGTCTAAACCAGGTCTAAACTGGGACTAAATCGGGGCTAAACTGGGACTAAATCGGGGCCAAATTGGGACTAAATCGGGGCCAAATTGGGACTAAACCTGGACTAAATCAGGACTAAACCAGGTCTAAACTGGGACTAAACCAGGTCTAAACTGGGACTAAACCAGATCTAAACTAGGACTAAACCAGGTCTAAACTGGGACTAAACTGGGACTAAACCAGGTCTAAACTGGGTCTAAACCAGGTCTAAACTGGGACTAAACCGGGACTAAATCAGGACTAAACCAGGACTAAACCGGGATTAAACTGGGACTAAATCAGGACTAAACCAAGTCTAAATTGGGTCTAAACCAGGTCTAAACTGGGACTAAACCAGGTCTAAACTGGGACTAAATCAGGACTAAACCAGGTCTAAACCGGGACTAAACTGGGACTAAACCGGGACTAAATCAGGACTAAGCCAGGACTAAACCGGGACTAAATCAGGTCTAAACTAGGTCTAAACTGGGACTAAACCAGGTCTAAACTGGGACTAAACCAGGTCTAAACTGGGACTAAACCAGGTCTAAACTGGGTTTAAACCAGGTCTAAACTGGGACTAAACCAGGTCTAAACCGGGACTAAACTGGGACTAAACCGGGACTAAATCAGGACTAAACCAGGACTAAACCGGGATTAAACCGGGACTAAAACCTCTTTTTTCAAACAGAGCACTGGTGTTACAGGAGGACGGGAGGGCATCTGACACAGGGATACAGGAGGACGGGAGGGCATCTGACACAGGGATACAGGAGGACGGGAGGGCATCTGACACACAGACAGAGTTGCATTTAAGTGTTTATTTCCATGAATGTAGAGATTCAGACGCTCATCACCAGGACACTGTCAATTCTTATTTTCTTTACAATAACTCAGGTGGATAAAAGGAGAAGTTCAATTTGTATAATAACTCAGGTTCCAAACTATAAGGAGATCCGAATACAGAGGAAAAAGTATCCACAGTAAAATGGACCTAAATAAAGTACACATACTTCAAAATTATACTTCAGTGCAGTACTTTTACTTTTGTACTTTGTCTCCGCTCAAAGTCTCCACTGCAGTGAGGACCAGAGGAGCAGAGTTTGATCCTCCGTCATTTAAACCAGAACTGAACAATGGAAACATCTTCTCCCTGAAGCAGCAGTCAGTGAAGGAGTAGAGAAGATCTGCAGAATCTGAGTCATAAAAGGAGACCAGACCCTTTCCATAGTCCACAAACACCCCGACCTTCTGAGGAGCTCTCTGAGGGGACAGACGGACAGGAGGGTCAGCACCAGCACCGTTCACATATTTGTTTATTAAGGCGATGCACCACACTCCATCTTTAGGACCTAAAGTGATCTCTCCCTTCCTGTTCATGGACTCTCGGGCCACTCCTAAATCCCACTCTGTTTTCCCTTTGACCTGAACCCCCCGTGAGTCCCCTCTGTGGGCCCCTCTGTGAGTACCCCCGTGAGTCCCTCCGTGAGTCCCCCCGTGGTCCCCTCCGTGGGCCCCTCCGTGGGCCCCCCGTGAGTCCCCCTGTAGTCCCCCTGTAGTCCCCCTGTAGTCCCTCCGTGGGCCCCCCGTGGGCCCCCCGTGAGTCCCCCCGTGAGTCCCCCCGTGAGTCCCCCCGTGAGTCCCCCCGTGGGCCCCTCCATGGGTCCCTCCTCCAGGTCGCAGCCGCAGGTCCGGGACTGGAGCCGCTGGTTCGGGCAGAGCTCCGGAGGATCCAGACGGGCACAGAGCGGAACCAGAGCAGAAGCAGCACCTGCACCTGCACCTGCTGTTTAGTTCTGGTTTAGACCTGGTTTAGTCCTGGTTCAGACCTGTTGTGGTCCTGGTTTAGACCTGGTTCAGTCCTGGTTCAGACCTGTTGTGGTCCTGGTTTAGACCTGGTTCAGTCCTGGTTCAGACCTGTTGTGGTCCTGGTTTAGTCCTGGTTCAGACCTGTTGTGGTCCTGGTTTAGACCTGGTTCAGACCTGTTGTGGTCCTGGTTTAGTCCTGGTTCAGACCTGTTGTGGTCCTGGTTTAGACCTGGTTTAGACCTGGTTCAGACCTGTTGTGGTCCTGGTTTAGACCTGGTTCAGTCCTGGTTCAGACCTGTTGTGGTCCTGGTTTAGACCTGGTTCAGTCCTGGTTCAGACCTGTTGTGGTCCTGGTTTAGTCCTGGTCCAGACCTGTTGTGGTCCTGGTCCAGACCTGTTGTGGTCCTGGTTTCGTCCTTGCTCCAGGTAAAAAGACTAAACCAGGTCTGCTCTGTGTCCAGACCTGGTTTAGTCCAGACCTGGTTTAGTCCAGACCTGGTTTAGTCCGGGTTTATTTCATCTTTAGTCCTGGTTTAGTTCTTGTTTTATTCTGATTTACTTCTCATATTATTTCTGAATTAGGCCTTTGTTAAGACCCGGTTCAGTCCTGGTTCAGACCTGTTGTGGTCCTGGTTCAGACTTGGTTTAGACCTGGTTCAGACCTGTTGTGGTCCTGGTTTAGTCCTGGTTCAGACCTGTTGTGGTCCTGGTTTAGACCTGGTTTAGACCTGGTTCAGACCTGTTGTGGTCCTGGTTTAGACCTGGTTCAGTCCTGGTTCAGACCTGTTGTGGTCCTGGTTTAGACCTGGTTCAGTCCTGGTTCAGACCTGTTGTGGTCCTGGTTTAGTCCTGGTCCAGACCTGTTGTGGTCCTGGTCCAGACCTGTTGTGGTCCTGGTTTCGTCCTTGTCCAGACCTGTTGTGGTCCTGGTTTAGACCTGGTTTAGACCTGGTTCAGACCTGTTGTGGTCCTGGTTTAGACCTGGTTCAGTCCTGGTTCAGACCTGTTGTGGTCCTGGTTTAGTCCTGGTCCAGACCTGTTGTGGTCCTGGTTTAGACCTGGTTTAGACCTGGTTTAGACCTGGTTTAGACCTGGTGTGGTCCTGGTTTAGACCTGGTTTAGACCTGTTGTGGTCCTGGTTTAGTTCTGGTTTAGACCTGGTTTAGTCCTGGTCCAGACCTGTTGTGGTCCTGGTTTAGACCTGGTTTAGACCTGGTGTGATCCTGGTTTAGACCTGGTTTAGACCTGTTGTGGTCCTGGTTTAGACCTGGTTTAGACCTGTTGTGGTCCTGGTTTAGACCTGGTTTAGACCTGGTTCAGACCTGTTGTGGTCCTGGTTTAGACCTGGTTCAGTCCTGGTTCAGACCTGTTGTGGTCCTGGTTTAGACCTGGTTCAGTCCTGGTTCAGACCTGTTGTGGTCCTGGTTTAGTCCTGGTCCAGACCTGTTGTGGTCCTGGTTTAGACCTGGTTCAGACCTGTTGTGGTCCTGGTTTAGTCCTGGTTCAGACCTGTTGTGGTCCTGGTTTAGACCTGGTTTAGACCTGGTTCAGACCTGTTGTGGTCCTGGTTTAGACCTGGTTCAGTCCTGGTTCAGACCTGTTGTGGTCCTGGTTTAGACCTGGTTCAGTCCTGGTTCAGACCTGTTGTGGTCCTGGTTTAGTCCTGGTCCAGACCTGTTGTGGTCCTGGTCCAGACCTGTTGTGGTCCTGGTTTCGTCCTTGTCCAGACCTGTTGTGGTCCTGGTTTAGACCTGGTTTAGACCTGGTTCAGACCTGTTGTGGTCCTGGTTTAGACCTGGTTCAGTCCTGGTTCAGACCTGTTGTGGTCCTGGTTTAGTCCTGGTCCAGACCTGTTGTGGTCCTGGTTTAGTCCTGGTTCAGACCTGTTGTGGTCCTGGTTTAGACCTGGTTCAGTCCTGGTTCAGACCTGTTGTGGTCCTGGTTTAGTCCTGGTCCAGACCTGTTGTGGTCCTGGTTTAGACCTGGTTCAGTCCTGGTTCAGACCTGTTGTGGTCCTGGTTTAGACCTGGTTCAGTCCTGGTTCAGACCTGTTGTGGTCCTGGTTTAGACCTGGTTCAGACCTGTTGTGGTCCTGGTTTAGACCTGGTTCAGTCCTGGTTCAGACCTGTTGTGGTCCTGGTTTAGTCCTGGTCCAGACCTGTTGTGGTCCTGGTTTAGACCTGGTTTAGACCTGGTTTAGACCTGGTTTAGACCTGGTGTGGTCCTGGTTTAGACCTGGTTTAGACCTGTTGTGGTCCTGGTTTAGTTCTGGTTTAGACCTGGTTTAGTCCTGGTCCAGACCTGTTGTGGTCCTGGTTTAGACCTGGTTTAGACCTGGTGTGATCCTGGTTTAGACCTGGTTTAGACCTGTTGTGGTCCTGGTTTAGACCTGGTTTAGACCTGTTGTGGTCCTGGTTTAGACCTGGTTTAGACCTGGTTCAGACCTGTTGTGGTCCTGGTTTAGACCTGGTTCAGTCCTGGTTCAGACCTGTTGTGGTCCTGGTTTAGACCTGGTTCAGTCCTGGTTCAGACCTGTTGTGGTCCTGGTTTAGTCCTGGTCCAGACCTGTTGTGGTCCTGGTTTAGACCTGGTTCAGACCTGTTGTGGTCCTGGTTTAGTCCTGGTTCAGACCTGTTGTGGTCCTGGTTTAGACCTGGTTTAGACCTGGTTCAGACCTGTTGTGGTCCTGGTTTAGACCTGGTTCAGTCCTGGTTCAGACCTGTTGTGGTCCTGGTTTAGACCTGGTTCAGTCCTGGTTCAGACCTGTTGTGGTCCTGGTTTAGTCCTGGTCCAGACCTGTTGTGGTCCTGGTCCAGACCTGTTGTGGTCCTGGTTTCGTCCTTGTCCAGACCTGTTGTGGTCCTGGTTTAGACCTGGTTTAGACCTGGTTCAGACCTGTTGTGGTCCTGGTTTAGACCTGGTTCAGTCCTGGTTCAGACCTGTTGTGGTCCTGGTTTAGTCCTGGTCCAGACCTGTTGTGGTCCTGGTTTAGACCTGGTTTAGACCTGGTTTAGACCTGGTTTAGACCTGGTTTAGACCTGGTTTAGACCTGGTTTAGACCTGGTTTAGACCTGGTGTGGTCCTGGTTTAGACCTGGTTTAGACCTGTTGTGGTCCTGGTTTAGTTCTGGTTTAGACCTGGTTTAGTCCTGGTCCAGACCTGTTGTGGTCCTGGTTTAGACCTGGTTTAGACCTGGTTTAGACCTGGTGTGGTCCTGGTTTAGACCTGGTTTAGACCTGGTTTAGACCTGTTGTGGTCCTGGTTTAGACCTGGTTTAGACCTGTTGTGGTCCTGGTTTAGACCTGGTTTAGACCTGTTGTGGTCCTGGTTTAGACCTGGTTCAGACCTGTTGTGGTCTTGGTTTAGACCTGTTGTTGTCCTGGTTTAGACCTGGTTCAGTCCTGGTTCAGACCTGTTGTGGTCCTGGTTTAGTCCTGGTCCAGACCTGTTGTGGTCCTGGTTTAGTCCTGGTTCAGACCTGTTGTGGTCCTGGTTTAGACCTGGTTCAGTCCTGGTTCAGACCTGTTGTGGTCCTGGTTTAGTCCTGGTCCAGACCTGTTGTGGTCCTGGTTTAGACCTGGTTCAGTCCTGGTTCAGACCTGTTGTGGTCCTGGTTTAGACCTGGTTCAGTCCTGGTTCAGACCTGTTGTGGTCCTGGTTTAGACCTGGTTCAGACCTGTTGTGGTCCTGGTTTAGACCTGGTTCAGTCCTGGTTCAGACCTGTTGTGGTCCTGGTTTAGACCTGGTTCAATCCTGGTTCAGACCTGTTGTGGTCCTGGTTTAGTCCTGGTCCAGACCTGTTGTGGTCCTGGTCCAGAGCTGTTGTGGTCCTGGTTTCGTCCTTGTCCAGACCTGTTGTGGTCCTGGTTTAGACCTGGTTTAGACCTGGTTCAGACCTGTTGTGGTCCTGGTTTAGACCTGGTTCAGTCCTGGTTCAGACCTGTTGTGGTCCTGGTTTAGTCCTGGTCCAGACCTGTTGTGGTCCTGGTTTAGACCTGGTTTAGACCTGGTTTAGACCTGGTTTAGACCTGGTGTGGTCCTGGTTTAGACCTGGTTTAGACCTGTTGTGGTCCTGGTTTAGTTCTGGTTTAGACCTGGTTTAGTCCTGGTCCAGACCTGTTGTGGTCCTGGTTTAGACCTGGTTTAGACCTGGTTTAGACCTGGTGTGGTCCTGGTTTAGACCTGGTTTAGACCTGTTGTGGTCCTGGTTTAGACCTGGTTTAGACCTGTTGTGGTCCTGGTTTAGACCTGGTTTAGACCTGTTGTGGTCCTGGTTTAGACCTGGTTTAGACCTGTTGTGGTCCTGGTTTAGACCTGGTTCAGACCTGTTGTGGTCTTGGTTTAGACCTGTTGTTGTCCTGGTTTAGACCTGGTTCAGTCCTGGTTCAGACCTGTTGTGGTCCTGGTTTAGTCCTGGTCCAGACCTGTTGTGGTCCTGGTTTAGTCCTGGTTCAGACCTGTTGTGGTCCTGGTTTAGACCTGGTTCAGTCCTGGTTCAGACCTGTTGTGGTCCTGGTTTAGTCCTGGTCCAGACCTGTTGTGGTCCTGGTTTAGTCCTGGTTCAGTCCTGGTTCAGACCTGTTGTGGTCCTGGTTTAGACCTGGTTCAGTCCTGGTTCAGACCTGTTGTGGTCCTGGTTTAGACCTGGTTCAGACCTGTTGTGGTCCTGGTTTAGACCTGGTTCAGACCTGTTGTGGTCCTGGTTTAGACCTGGTTCAGTCCTGGTTCAGACCTGTTGTGGTCCTGGTTTAGACCTGGTTCAATCCTGGTTCAGACCTGTTGTGGTCCTGGTTTAGTCCTGGTCCAGACCTGTTGTGGTCCTGGTCCAGAGCTGTTGTGGTCCTGGTTTCGTCCTTGTCCAGACCTGTTGTGGTCCTGGTTTAGACCTGGTTTAGACCTGGTTCAGACCTGTTGTGGTCCTGGTTTAGACCTGGTTCAGTCCTGGTTCAGACCTGTTGTGGTCCTGGTTTAGTCCTGGTCCAGACCTGTTGTGGTCCTGGTTTAGACCTGGTTTAGACCTGGTTTAGACCTGGTTTAGACCTGGTGTGGTCCTGGTTTAGACCTGGTTTAGACCTGTTGTGGTCCTGGTTTAGTTCTGGTTTAGACCTGGTTTAGTCCTGGTCCAGACCTGTTGTGGTCCTGGTTTAGACCTGGTTTAGACCTGGTTTAGACCTGGTGTGGTCCTGGTTTAGACCTGGTTTAGACCTGTTGTGGTCCTGGTTTAGACCTGGTTTAGACCTGTTGTGGTCCTGGTTTAGACCTGGTTTAGACCTGTTGTGGTCCTGGTTTAGACCTGTTGTGGTCCTGGTTTAGACCTGGTTTAGACCTGGTTTAGACCTGTTGTGGTCCTGGTTTAGACCTGGTTTAGACCTGGTGTAGACCTGGTTTAGACCTGGTTTAGACCTGGTTTAGACCTGGTTTAGACCTGGTTTAGACCTGGTTTAGACCTGGTCCAGACCTGTTGTGGTCCTGGTTTAGACCTGGTTTAGTCCTGGTCCAGACCTGTTGTGGTCCTGGTTTAGACCTGGTTTAGACCTGTTGTGGTCCTGGTTTAGACCTGGTTTAGACCTGGTCCAGACCTGTTGTGGTCCTGGTTTAGACCTGATTTAGACCTGGTTTAGACCTGGTGTGGTCCTGGTTTAGACCTGGTCCAGACCTGTTGTGGTCCTGGTTTAGACCTGGTTTAAACCTGGTTTAGACCTGTTGTGGTCCTGGTTTAGACCTGGTCCAGACCTGTTGTGGTCCTGGTTTAGACCTGGTCCAGACCTGTTGTGGTCCTGGTTTAGACCTGGTTTAGACCTGGTTTAGACCTGGTTTAGACCTGTTGTGGTCCTGGTTTAGACCTGGTGTGGTCCTGGTTTAGACCTGTTGTGGTCCTGGTTTAGACCTGGTTTAGACCTGTTGTGGTCCTGGTTTAGACCTGGTTTAGACCTGTTGTGGTCCTGGTTTAGACCTGGTCCAGACCTGTTGTGGTCCTGGTTTAGACCTGGTTTAGACCTGGTTTAGACCTGTTGTGGTCCTGGCCTAGACCTGGTTTAGACCTGGTTTAGACCTGTTGTGGTCCTGGCCTAGACCTGGTTTAGACCTGGTTTAGACCTGGTTTAGACCTGGTTTAGACCTGGTTTAGACCTGGTTTAGACCTGTTGTGGTCCTGGTTTAGACCTGGTTTAGACCTGGTTTAGACCTGGTTTAGACCTGTTGTGGTCCTGGTTTAGACCTGGTTTAGACCTGGTTTAGACCTGGTTTAGACCTGGTTTAGACCTGGTTTAGACCTGTTGTGGTTCTGGCTTAGACCTGGTTTAGACCTGGTTTAGACCTGGTTTAGACCTGGTTTAGACCTGGTTTAGACCTGTTGTGGTCCTGGTTTAGACCTGGTTTAGACCTGGTTTAGACCTGGTTTAGACTTGGTTTAGACCTGGTTTAGACCTGTTGTGGTTCTGGCTTAGACCTGGTTTAGACCTGGTTTAGACCTGGTTTAGACCTGGTTTAGACCTGGTTTAGACCTGGTTTAGACCTGTTGTGGTCCTGGTTTAGACCTGGTTTAGACCTGGTTTAGACCTGGTTTAGACCTGGTTTAGACCTGGTTCAGGGGTGTTTTCCTAGATCATGGATCAGGGCGTTGAATGGAGCAGTGTGAGAAGTTACGTCACTCAGGAAACACCAAAGCCCAAGAACAAGTGCCCTTTTAGTCCTGGTTTAGTCCTGACGTAGTCCTGATGTAGTCCCAGTTTAGTCAGTGCTTGTTTAGCCTTGGTTTAGTCCTGGTTTAGTCCTGGTTTAGTCCTGGTTTAGTCCTGTTTTTGTCCTGTTTTTCACAGATATGGACCTCCGTGTGGTGATCCTGGTCGTGATCCCGATTCTGGTTTTTGCTTCTTCTGATTACGTTTACGATGAGCACTTTTCAGGTGAGAAACAGACCTGCCCTGGTCTAGTCCTGGTTTAGTCCAGGTTTAGTCCTGGTTTAGTCCTGTTCTAGTCCTGTTCTAGTCCTGGTCTAGTCCTGGTCTAGTCCTGTTCTAGTCCTGGTTTAGTCCTGTTCTAGTCCTGGTTTAGTCCTGGTTTAGTCCTGGTTTAGACCTGGTTTAGTCCTGTTCTAGTCCTGGTTTAGTCCTGTTCTAGTCCTGGTTTAGTCCTGGTTTAGTCCTGGTTTAGTCCTGGTTTAGTCCTGGTTTAGACCTGATTTAGTCCTGGTTTAGTCCTGGTTTAGTCCTGGTTTAGTCCTGGTTTAGTCCTGGTCTGTCTACATCTCCAAAACTCAAAAAAAAAAAAAAAAAAGATTCTGTCTTAACATAAAGTCAGGTTATTTTTTAGGTTTTAAAATGTGACTTCCCAATTGGAAAATATGACATCACAGTACGGAATCCCACGACTCTTACCAAGCAACCGCACAGCACACACCGGACCAAACCTCCTCACCAAACCTCCTCTGATTTACGCACAAATTATTATCTGACAAATAAAAATATAAGAAAAGCCTGATTTTGTTGAAATCATGTTTAAAGTGTCAGAAAAATGTGTTTCTTTTGAATTTTTGGACGTTTTTAAAATATTCTGTGAAACTAAAGATACATGTGACCCCAGACCCCGGACAGGTCCTGTCTGTGTCCACCCCGCTGCAGGACACACAGCGCCCCCTGCTGGGATCCTCCATCCGGCTACCCTGCTACTTTCAGGTCAGAAACACACAAGTCCTGGTTTAGTCCTGGTTTAGTCCTGGTTTAGTCCTGGTTTAGTCCTGGTTCAGTCCTGGTTCAGTCCTGGTTTAGTCCTGGTCTAGTCCTGGTCTAGTCCTGGTCTAGTCCTGGTCTAGTCCTCGTTTAGTCCTCGTTTAGTTCTGGTTATGACCTGGTTTAGTCCTGGTTTAATCCTGGTTTAATCCTGGTTTAGTCCTGGTCTAGTCCTGGTTTAGTCCTGGTTTAGACCTGGTTTAGTCCTGGTCTAGTCCTGGTCTAGTCCTGGTCTAGTCCTGGATTTGTCCTGGTCTAGTCCTGGATTAGTCCTGGTTTAGTCCTGGTTTAGTTCTGGATTAGTCCTGGATTAGTCCTGGTTTAGTCCTGGTTTAGTCCTGGTTTAGTCCTGGTCTAGTCCTGGTCTAGTCCTGGTCTAGTCCTGGATTAGTCCTGGTCTAGTCCTGGTCTAGTCATGGATTAGTCCTGGATTAGTCCTGGTTTAGTTCTGGATTAGTTCTGGATTAGTCCTGGTTTAGTCCTGGTTTAGTCCTGGTTTAGTCCTGGTTTAGTCCTGGATTAGTCCTGGTTTAGTCCTGGTTTAGTCCTGACTGGAGGTGTGTCTCAGGACTTGCTCGTGGAGGACCCTGGAGCGCCCCCTGTGGAGCGTTGGTCTCACAGGGTCAAGTGGAGCGTCCTGACGGAGGAGGGGCCCCGGACTGTCCTCGTGGCTCTGGGGGGAAAAGTCCGGGTCTCTGAGGACTTCATGGACCGGGCCAGTCTGCCAGAGTACCCTCTGGACCCCTCCTCCGCCCAGACCGGCCCCCTGGACCCCGCCCAGGCCGGCCCCCTGGACCCCGCCCGGGCCGGCCCCCTGGACCCTGCCCGGGCCGGCCCCCTGGACCCCGCCCGGGCCGGCCCCCTGGACGTGTCCCTGCTCCTGTCGCAGCTGCGGCGCTCGGATTCGGGGGTGTACAGGTGTGAGGTGCAGAGAGGCATCGAGGATCACCACCAGGACATCACCGTCAACGTCACCGGTACGACCTCCTCCTCTGACCTCCTCCTCTGACCTCCTCCCCTGCTCCTTTGACCTCCTCCTCTGACCTCCTCCCCTGCTCCTTTGACCTCCTCCTCTGACCTCCTCCCCTGCTCTTTTGACCTCCTCCTCTGCTCCTCTGACCTCCTCCCCTGACCTCCTCCTCTGACCTCCTCCCCTGCTCCTTTGACCTCCTCCCCTGCTCCTTTGACCTCTTCCTCTGACCTCCTCCCCTGCTCTTTTGACCTCCTCCCCTGCTCCTCCCCTGCTTCTCTGACCTCCTCCTCCTCTGCTCCTCCTCCCCTGCTCCTCTGACCTCCTCCCCTGCTCCTCTGACCTCCTCCTCTGCTCCTCTGACCTCCTTCCCTGCTCCTCTGACCTCCTCCCCTGCTCCTCCCCTGCTCCTCTGACCTCCTCCTCTGCTTCTCTGACCTCCTCCCCTGCTCCTCTGACCTCCTCCTCTGCTCCTCCTCTGCTCCTCTCGTTTGTCTTCAGGGGTGGTGTTCCATTACCGTGCCGCTGGGGGGCGCTATAATCTGACGTTTGAAGAGGCTCGGGTCACATGCTCTGAGAACGGCGCCACCATCGCCTCAGTGGAGCAACTGCACGCCGAGTTTGAGGACGGATTCCACCAGTGCGACGCGGGCTGGCTCTCCGACCAAACTGTCCGGTACTTTCTGTTTTTAAATCCTCCAGAACCCCACAGAACCCCACGGAACCCTTCAGAACCCTTCAGAACCCTTCAGAACCCCACGGAACCAAACAGAACCCAACAGAACCCTTCAGAACCCCACAGAACCGTCCAGTTGGGGTAGTAGACCTGCCCCCATCATGAGTGTGATTTTTTTTTTTTGGTTCCTCTTGGTGGTTCCTCTTGGTGGTTCTCCTTGGTGGTTCCTCTTGGTGATTCCTCTTGGTGGTTCTCCTTGGTGGTTCCTCTTGGTGGTTCCTCTTGGTGGTTCTCCTTGGTGGTTCCTCTTGGTGGTTCCTCTTGGTGGTTCCTCTTGGTGGTACCTCTTGGTGGTTCCTCTTGGTGGTTCCTCTTGGTGGTTCCCCTTGGTGGTTCTCCTTGGTGGTTCCTCTTGGTGGTTCTCCTTGGTGGTACCTCTTGGTGGTTCTCCTTGGTGGTTCCTCTTGGTGGTTCCTCTTGGTGGTTCTCCTTGGTGGTTCCTCTTGGTGGTTCCTCTTGGTGGTTCCTCTTGGTGGTACCTCTTGGTGGTTCCTCTTGGTGGTTCCTCTTGGTGGTTCCTCTTGGTGGTTCTCCTTGGTGGTTCCTCTTGGTGGTTCTCCTTGGTGGTACCTCTTGGTGGTTCTCCTTGGTGGTTCCTCTTGGTGGTTCCTCTTGGTGGTTCTCCTTGGTGGTTCCTCTTGGTGGTTCCTCTTGGTGGTTCCTCTTGGTTGTTCTCCTTGGTGGTTCCTCTTGGTGGTTCCTTTTGGTGGTTCCCCTTGGTGGTTCTCCTTGGTGGTTCTCCTTGGTGGTTCCCCTTGGTGGTTCCTCTTGGTGGTTCCTCTTGGTGGTTCCTCTTGGTTGTTCTCCTTGGTGGTTCCTCTTGGTGGTTCCTCTTGGTGGTTCCCCTTGGTGGTTCTCCTTGGTGGTTCTCCTTGGTGGTTCTCCTTGGTGGTTCCTCTTGGTGGTTCCTCTTGGTGGTTCCTCTTGGTGGTTCCTCTTGGTTGTTCTCCTTGGTGGTTCCTCTTGGTGGTTCCTCTTGGTGGTTCCCCTTGGTGGTTCTCCTTGGTGGTTCTCCTTGGTGGTTCTCCTTGGTGGTTCCTCTTGGTGGTTCCTCTTGGTGGTTCCTCTTGGTGGTTCCTCTTGGTGGTTCCTCTTGGTGGTTCCTCTTGGTGGTTCCCCTTGGTGGTTCTCCTTGGTGGTTCTCCTTGGTGGTTCTCCTTGGTGGTTCCCCTTGGTGGTTCCTCTTGGTGGTTCCTCTTGGTGGTTCCTCTTGGTGGTTCTCCTTGGTGGTACCTCTTGGTGGTTCCTTTTGGTGGTTCCTCTTGGTGGTTCTCCTTGGTGGTTCTCCTTGGTGGTTCTCCTTGGTGGTTCCTCTTGATGGTTCCTCTTGATGGTTCCTCTTGGTGGTTCCTCTTGGTGGTTCGCCTTGGTGGTTCGCCTTGGTGGTTCGCCTTGGTGGTTCTCCTTGGTGGTTTTCCTTGGTGGTTCTCCTTGGTGGCTCCTCTTGATGGTTCCTCTTGGTGGTTCCTCTTGATGGTTCCTCTTGGTGGTTCCTCTTGCTGGTTCCTCTTGGTGTTGTGGACATACCTGTTTGTCAAAGTCTGATCCCGTCAGATCTCAGAAGCTCGGCCGGGCCGGGCCACAGGGGGGCGCCAGTGAGAACAAAAAAAACTGTCGTTGTGTCCTTAGGCAAGGCCTAGTATGAAAGTGGAGTGTGTGTGAGTGTTGGAGGTGGTCGGAGGGGCCGATGGCGCAGATTGGCAGCCTCGCTTCCGTCAGTCTGACCCAGGGCAGCTGTGGCTACAGAAAGTATCATACCACCACCAAGTGTGGAGTGAATGAACAATGAACTGTAAAGAGCTTTGGGTGTCATGAAAGGCGATCTATAAATGCTATGAATTATTATTATTATTATTATTGTAATGGTGTCACCATGGTAACCACTGAATATTCCATCACAGACACACATGCAGAGGTTTTGGGATTATATTAGATGAAGGTTTAATAAATGCTCCAGCGAGCAGTTAGATACACTTTATTTCCAAATGGACTCCTGAATGACGCTTTATAAAAACCGTGACACACAAATAAATGAATAAATAACCGTGTGCAGGTATCCGATCCACGAGCCGAGGGAGGAGTGTTTCGGAGACAAACTCAACGTTCCTGGAGTCCGGACGTACGGCGAGAGAGACGCCAGCGAGACCTACGACGTCTACTGCTTCACCTCCAACATGACCGGTACCTCTGGACCTGGTTTAGTCCTGGTTTAGTCCTGGTTTTAGACCTGGTTTAGTCCTGGTTTTAGACCTGGTTTAGTCCTGGTTTAGTCCTGGTTTAGTCCTGGTTTAGTCCTGGTTTAGTCCTGGTCTTTCAGTTCGACTCCTGGGCGTCTCTCTGGAGTTTGCATGTTCTCTCTGTGTCTGGCTCCAGCTCAGGTCCAGCTCAGGTCCAGCTCAGGTCCAGCTCAGGTCCAGCTCAGGTCCAGGTGTAACCCAGATGCCCTGAAGGATGATGGGTCAAATGCAGGTGTAACCCGCAGACTGAAGGACGGGTGTGTCTCCGTCTGTCTCCAGGGCGCGTGGTCCCCCTCGTGTCCCCGCTCCGGTTCACTCTCTCTGGGGCAGAGGAGGCCTGTGGGTCCCTGGGCGGGCGTCTTGCTTCGGTGGGGGAGCTGGTCTTGGCCTGGTCCTGGGGTCTGGACTTCTGTAGTCCGGGTTGGCTCAGCGACGGCAGCGTCAGGTATTTATTAAACCTGTCCACATGTAACAAAAACTGAACAAAGAATGAGAAGCAGAAACATCTGAGGAGCACAAGTTTGGAGATTTCTTTAAGAACAGTGAATCTGCCATTTGGTCATCCGATAATTTATGTTCTTCTTTTTCAGACCAAGGGTTTGTTTTCAGGCACTTCGGACTGCTCCCTGCGGACTTCCTCAGGGTCACGTGATGTTGCTGTGACGGGTCCGGTCAGCTGAGTTTTGGGTTTTGGCGTTGTCTTCCTGCAGGTAGAGGCAGGACAACAGCGCCATCTGCAGTCCGACTTCCTCAGGACAGTCCCAGGTGTGAGAGTAAAAAAGCCTATCGTCCCGGTTTATCGTCCCGTGGGCACATTTCCATATTTCGATTTCCTTTTTAATCCGGGGACAAAACCTGTTTAAATGAGCTGAGTGAACACGTCACAGGACCGTCAGGACCCTGAGGAAGACCGCAGAGAGCAGGTCTGAAAACAAAAGAACCTAATAACAGAAATATTCCGGAGAGTTCTATCGGCCCGGCCCTCTGGCCGACAGTCTGACGTCACTTTCTGGAACGCTGTCAATATATAATGAGCTGGTTCTGACCCGTGCCCTGGTTCTGCAGGTACCCGGTGCAGTTCCGCAGGCCTCAGTGTGGGGGGGGCCTCCTCGGGGTCCGGACCGTGCACCGGAACCTGGACCAGACCGGATTCCCCTTCCCAGAGTCCCGCTACCAGGCCTTCTGCTACACAGGTGAGACCGGGTTTAGGACGGGTTTAGGACGGGTTTAGGACGGGTTTAGGACGGGTTTAGGACGGGTTTAGGACGGGTTTAGGACGGGTTTAGGACGGGTTTAGGACGGGTTTAGGACGGGTTTAGGCCAGGTGAGACCAGGTTTAGGCCGGGTTTAGACCAGTATTTATCACTTTACTGAATCTTTAGCGTAAAAGTCAGGCGTTTGTCTGACCTGGACCTGGAAGGGCATCTGATGTTTCACTTGGAGGTGATGTCATTCTGAGATCCGAGGGACTGGAGCGCAGTGTTAGGCCTGGTTTACTCCTGGTTTATTCCTGGTTTAGACCAAAAATAATACAATTTTCAACAAAATAACTCAAACTCCGCCTCAGGCCCAAAGCCGCCGTTACCGTGGAGTTTATGTTACCGTGATGACGTGTGTGTTTGTTTCAGAGCGTCCTGTAGGGGGCGCTGAAAAGGAGGAGGGCAGTGGTGGTGTCCTCATAGTGACAGAGCGCCCCCGGCTGTTCTTCCCTCAAACTACACCTCCCAGCGATGCCCAGGGCGAGATGGAGACGCTCCAGCCAATCAGCATGCAGCGACTGCCTCTGACCCCGCCCCCCTGCTCCACACGGCCAATCATCTTACCCCCTGATGTGGAGCCAGACCTTACACTGCCCCCTACAGGTGAGAGCAGGACACAGCATCAAATACAAGAACGTTTCTCTTTAAAGGTTCTACAGAGGATTTTTCAAGGGACAAGAAATCCAGCGTGTCTTTTCCAGATGTTCCTCAGGTGTTCCTCAGGCATTCCTCAGGCGTTCCTCAGGCGTTCCCCGGGCGTTCCTCAGGCGTTCCTCAGGCATTCCTCAGGCGTTCCTCGGGGGTTCCTCGGGCGTTCCTCAGGCGTTCCTCAGGCATTCCTCAGGCGTTCCTCGGGGGTTCCTCTGGGGTTCTTCGGGCGTTCCTCGGGCGTTCCTCGGGCGTTCCTCGGGCGCTCCTCGGGCGTTCCTCGGGCGTTCCTCGGGCGTTCCTCGGGCGTTCCTCAGGCATTCCTCAGGCGTTCCTCGGGGGTTCCTCTGGGGTTCTTCGGGCGTTCCTCGGGCGTTCCTCGGGCGTTCCTCGGGCGTTCCTCGGGCGTTCCTCGGGCGCTCCTCGGGCGTTCCTCGGGCGTTCCTCGGGCGTTCCTCGGGCGTTCCTCGGGCGCTCCTCGGTTGCTCCTCGGGTGTTCCTCAGGCGTTCCTCATGCGTTCCTCCGGCGTTCCTCAGGCATTCCCCCCTTCACTTCTCCACAGCTCTCTAAGTAGAAACGCCTCCTCCCCCCTCCTCCTTACACTTACGCCGCTTGTTTGCAGCCAGCCCTCGTTCAGAATCCCTCTTGCTGCTGTAACTTTACTGTCCAGAAGTAATTTATCGACCAACGCGTCAGTCTGTAGACCCTTTGTCTGCCCAGTCGCCATTGCTGAAAGGAATCTCAGAGAATCACCTCAGTTTGGCTTCGCTCCTTTCCCCCTCTCTTCTTCAGCGACCTCATAAACGGACTTTCTTTTGCGGCAAACTGGTCGTGGATTCTCGTCCGCCATCGCGACAAACTTTGTGCAAACTGTGAGGAAGCTCCAGTTGGAAAAAGAACCGCTGCGTTAGTCGAGTAAACGGCGTCTTGCATCTGTGGAACGTACGAGAAGAGAACGTAAAACACGTAATCCCAGCGCGTAGGAGAGTCGGTTACACTAGAAACGCAGGGAGTTTGATCTAGTTTGATATAATAGATGACGAATCAGCCTCGTTATCTATCTGGTCCCTCCACAGCTGATGGATTTTCATTTTTTAGTCATCATAATTACAAACACTGACAAAAATCCTCTATACAACCTTTAAGTCTTTTTATGTTTTCATTTAGTCCTGGTTCAGACCTGTTTTTTCTCCTCAGGTGTGGTGTTCCTGTACAGACCTGGGGGGAGGTATTCTCTGACCTTCTCAGAGGCTCAGGAGGCGTGTCTCAGAGCCGGAGCCCGGATCTCCACCGGACCAGAACTCTACGCTGCCTTCAAGACCGGACTGCACCAGTGCGACGCAGGCTGGGTCCAGGACCAGACCGTCAGGTAGACCGGGACTAGACCAGGACTAGACCAGGACTAAACCAGGACTAAACCAGGACTAAACCTAAACTTTGAGCTGCAAGGATAAAGGATTATCTGGAATATGACAGGTTGACCATTAAAATAATCGTTATTTCATTGATTTCACAGATTCTAAAACATATTTTTATTTTAAAACAAAAGCATTATTAAATCAGAAGGTTCACCAAATGTCTGTTTTCTTTCTAGAAGCTTCATGTTCCAAGATTTATTTGGTAAAAACTCTATTTGAGTGGCAAAAAAATATTATTGAGCTATTCGACTAAATGAAAAAATAATTGCTGACTAATGGACTAAAACAATCATTTACTGCAAATCTGCGTGAACTTATCCAGACCCAGTCTAGACCCAGTCTAGAACCCGTCTAAACCCGGTGTGTGCTGCAGGTACCCCGTGGTGTTCCCCAGAGCGCCCTGTGGGGGCGATTTTCCTGGAGTCCGGACTTACGGCCTGAGACCAGCGGACGAGACCTGGGACGTGTACTGCTACAGCGACACCAGCAGGGGTCAGTGTGGAGTCTCCAGAACAGAAAATACCAGCAGCTCCCAAACTGTCCTCCTCAAATATTTCTCCAAACTGTTCTCCTCAGATATTTCTCCAAACTGTTCTCCTCAGATGTTCTTTAAACTGTTCTCCTCAGATATTTCTCCAAACTGTTCTCCTCAGATATTTCTCCAAACTGTTCTCCTCAGATGTTCCTCCAAACTGTTCTCCTCAGATGTTTCTCCAAACTGTTCTCCTCAGATGTTCCTCCAAACTGTTCTCCTCAGATGTTCCTCCAAACTGTTCTCCTCAGATGTTCCTCCAAACTGTTCTCCTCAGATGTTTCTCCAAACTGTACTCCTCAGATGTTTCTCCAAACTGTTCTCCTCAGATGTTTCTCCAAACTGTTCTCCTCAGATGTTTCTCCAAACTGTTCTCCTCAGATGTTTCTCCAAACTGTTCTCCTCAGATGTTCCTCCAAACTGTTCTCCTCAAATGTTTCTCCAAACTGTTCTCCTCAAATGTTTCTCCAAACTGTTCTCCTCAAATGTTTCTCCAAACTGTTCTCCTCAGATGTTCCTCCAAACTGTTCTCCTCAGATGTTCCTCCAAACTGTACTCGTCAGATGTTTCTCCAAACTGTTCTCCTCAGATATTTCTCCAAACTGTTCTCCTCAGATGTTTCTCCAAACTGTTCTCCTCAGATGTTCCTCAAACTGTTCTCCTCAGATGTTCCTCCAAACTGTTCTCCTCAGATGTTCCTCCAAACTGTTCTCCTCAGATGTTCCTCCAAACTGTTCTCCTCAGATGTTCCTCCAAACTGTTCTCCTCAGATGTTCCTCCAAACTGTTCTCCTCAGATGTTCCTCCAAACTGTTCTCCTCAGATGTTCCTTAAACTGTTCTCCTCAGATGTTCCTCCAAACTGTTCTCCTCAAATGTTTCTCCAAACTGTTCTCCTCAGATGTTCCTCAAACTGTTCTCCTCAGATGTTTCTCCAGGCTCTAGTCGTTTCTTCTCTGACCCTGAAGTTGGATTTGGAGTGATTCAT
>JAVJIX010000019.1:8920000-8952500 GCA_036785185.1 Paratrypauchen microcephalus | reverse complement strand
GTCGTAGTACGTATTTGTCAAGTACAAACGCCACAATTTTGGATGTCATTGAGTGCAATGTTCAAAATGTGCACAAAACTGTTATAATTTTTAAAATGTTTCGGTAACACTTTATAATAACGGTCGCTTATAAAGCATTAGTAACACTTAGTAAATAATGAACTAATTATTACTAATTATTTTACAAAACATTTACAAATATTTGTTCATGAGTAAGAAATACTTAGTAAATAATGAACTAATTATTTTACAAAACATTTACAAATATTTGTTAATGAGTTAGAAATATATTAAATATTTGTTAATGAGTAAGAAATAATCAATTTAATGTTGCCAGAAAGACCCATTGAAAGGAGATATTATGACACGCATGGTCCCTCCCACTCAACCAATCCTAAAAATACAAATAATTATCTATAATTATTTGTATTTTTACAAATAATTAGCTTTGAATCTATACAACTGTAAACAACTCACGCATACAACTGTAAACGAAAAACGGCGTATTTCGACGTAAGGCGGCCTATTTCGACGGGGGAGCGTAACCCGATAGACATCGCCGTCAAAATAGGTCAGTGGTGGGCTCATTCTGACGAGGCGGCCCATATCGACAGTACACCGGACCCTCCTCTCAGAGAGTTCTACTTATTAAAGAGGGGGTATTGCGCTTTTATTTTTATTTTGTTCTCTCATGTTCTAAGGTGGTTCCTCATCACAAACCTGAAGATGTTCTAGAATCATCCATGTTTGAGTCATCTAGTGATCTCTCCTGGGCCCTATTCAAACCCTCCTGACCTTAGCAGTACGCGTCTGTACGAGGCTCCGCCCACACAGTACGAGTCTGTACAAGGCTCCGCCCCCAGGCTCCACACGACATTTCTCCATAAATCTACAAAAACAAACAAACTGAACACCTGGACAAACCTGATGCAGAGAGCAAAGAGACAAATACCCCTCTGTAATACCCCACAGGAGTATTTACCCCTCTGTAATACCCCACAGGAGTAAATACCCCTCTGTAATACCCCACTGTAATACCCCTCTGTAATACCCCACAGGAGTAAATACCCCTCTGTAATACCCCACTGTAATACCCCTCTGTAATACCCCACAGGAGTAAATACCCCTCTGTAATACCCCACAGGAGTATTTACCCCTCTGTAATACCCCTCTGTAATACCCCACAGGAGTATTTACCCCTCTGTAATACCCCACAGGAGTAAATACCCCTCTGTAATACCCCTCTGTAATACCCCACTGTAATACCCCTCTGTAATACCCCACAGGAGTAAACAGGAGTAAATACCCCTCTGTAATACCCCACAGGAGTATTTACCCCTCTGTAATACCCCACAGGAGTAAATACCCCTCTGTAATACCCCACAGGAGTAAATACCCCTCTGTAATACCCCACAGGAGTATTTACCCCTCTGTAATACCCCACAGGAGTAAATACCCCTCTGTAATACCCCACAGGAGTAAATACCCCTCTGTAATACCCCACAGGAGTAAATACCCCTCTGTAATACCCCACAGGAGTAAATACCCCTCTGTAATACCCCACAGGAGTATTTACTCCTCTGTAATACCCCACAGGAATATTTACCCCTCTGTAATACCCCACAGGAGTAAATACCCCTCTGTAATACCCCACAGGAGTAAATACCCCTCTGTAATACCCCACAGGAGTAAATACCCCTCTGTAATACCCCACAGGAGTATTTACCCCTCTGTAATACCCCACAGGAATATTTACTCCTCTGTAATACCCCACAGGAGTAAATACCCCTCTGTAATACCCCACTGTAATACCCCTCTGTAATACCCCACAGGAGTAAATACCCCTCTGTAATACCCCACAGGAGTATTTACCCCTCTGTAATACCCCACAGGAGTAAATACCCCTCTGTAATACCCCACTGTAATACCCCACAGGAGTAAATACCCCTCTGTAATACCCCACAGGAGTAAATACCCCTCTGTAATACCCCACAGGAGTATTTACCCCTATGTAATACCCCACAGGAGTAAATACCCCTCTGTAATACCCCTCTGTAATACCCCACAGGAGTATTTACCCCTCTGTAATACCCCACAGGAGTAAATACCCCTCTGTAATACCCCACAGGAGTAAATACCCCTCTGTAATACCCCACAGGAGTAAATACCCCTCTTTAATACCCCACAGGAGTAAATACCCCTCTGTAATACCCCTCTGTAAGCTCTGTAAAGGTTAATAAAAGCACACAGATGAGTATTTTGGACTCAGGTCTCGTTCTGGTGACAGGTTCGTTCTTCAGGGAGGTCTCAGGGTCTGGAGAAGATCTGCAGGAGGCATCAGGGTCTGGAGAAGATCTGCAGGAGGCCTCAGGGTCTGGAGAAGATCTGCAGGAGGCCTCAGGGTCTGGAGAAGATCTGCAGGAGGCCTCCGGGGACCTGATGTTTGGGTCTGGACTCGGGTCTGGACTCGGGTCTGGACTCGGGTCTGGACACGGGTCTGGTTCTGGGTCTGGACAGGGGTCTGGTTCTGGTCCTGGGAGTCCGGTTCCCCCTCCATCAGTCACAGAGAGCCATGGTCCCACCTCCATGTTTGCCCCGCCCACTCAGGAGAACTCCACCAATCAGCTGCCTCCAGGTGAGACGCACATTGCCTGGTTTACACCAGACCATATCACAGTGATATATGGTCTGGGAGCACCTACTGAATATCTCGTAGTGGAGGTGTGGTTTACGATCGCCAACGGCCGTTTATTGGGAGTTACTA
Organism: Paratrypauchen microcephalus; assembly: GCA_036785185.1. NCBI lineage: Eukaryota > Metazoa > Chordata > Actinopteri > Gobiiformes > Gobiidae > Paratrypauchen > Paratrypauchen microcephalus. The sequence continues at coordinate 8,949,736 of JAVJIX010000019.1, read as the reverse complement.
ATGTCTATCATTTGGCGTATACGTAGCCCATAGCCAATCATGTCAGTTGTCAGTTCAAACTACAAGTTTCCGTTTGTCGCGTAGTACGCGTCACCGTCTTTCCACCCCTCCCCGCTCTCTGATTGGCTCCCAGAATCAGGAGAGCTCGCTTAGCCTCGTTGCCAGGCTGTGTTTCAGATCGGAACGAATGAAAGCAGCCTGGGATTTTCCAGGGATTTCCCCCACACACAGGTGGTGGTGAGTGGTGGCCCTGTCGTCATAGCGGTGGGTAAATAAACAGGTGTCGGGTGGTGTTGGGTGGTGGCAGGTGTCAGGTGGTGGCAGATGTCGGGTGGTGGCAGGTGGTGTCGGGTGGTGTCAGGTGGTGTCGGGTGGTATCGGGTGGTATCGGGTGGTGGCAGGTGTCGGGTGGTGGCAAGTGTCGGGTGGTGTCGGGTGGTGGCAGGTGTCGGGTGGTGTCGGGTGGTGGCAGGTGTCGGGTGGTGGCAGGTGTCGGGTGGTGGCAGGTGTCGGGTGGTGTCGGGTGGTGGCAGGTGTCGGGTGGTGTCGGGTGGTGGCAGATGTCGGGTGGTGTCGACTGGTGTCGGGTAAATAAACAGGCGTCTCTCACAGAGGCTCATTGATCCGGACCAGAGCCGCTCCAGGGGCCCCTCACAGGGTCATCATAGGGTCATAGTTTGTTTTATTGTCGAAAAACAATCATATGTACATGTACAGAGAGTGAATTCCCCACTAACCAGGCAGGACAGTATAGAGCGGATAGGGGAGGGGCCACTGCGCCGCCGACTGGGAGATACAGAGTGGAAAAGATGCAATACAATCAATACAATTATACACAACATGTAATGACAGAAAACAATTGGACAGGTAACATACGATGTCTTTTTCTTTGGCGACAAGAGGGAAGGGTGTGGGGCAAGGGAAAAGATCAGAAATCAATTAAATTGATTGAAAACTGAAGAAGAAGCAGACATCCTAAAAATAAACAGGGCAGTATTACTTAAGTCCAAGTGTGAGTCCAATAGTGTGTACCAGTGTTTTTGTAGTCTGTGAGATAAGCGGCAGCTGTCGGCCTTGGACGTGTTTGTGCAGAGGATGCAGTCAAAACAAAGTGTTCAGTTGGATCACATTTTTCCAGGAGAATTGATTACAAAAGGGGAATTTAACATAATCGATACATTTTAGAACCCAGGCGAACAGACAATTTTCCAGAACTCTGGTTTCTGTCAGGTCCCCACTTCCTGCAGGTTTGTGCGACTTGCAATCCTCCCCCCGCACGTATGATAATGAATACGGACTGAGCCGCTGTTCCCACAGTTCCACATCCATTTATCCGCGATGTTATCCAGCACCAGGTGGATCCCACAGATGGATGAAACGTTCACCTGTGTTTTTCCTTCTGATGTTGCCCCCCCCCCCCCCCCCGAGTTCGCAGTTCCCTGTGACCGGCAGATCGGGACTCTTTTATCCGCTCGGCTCCAATTAGTGATGGGTCAGAAAACATCCCCCAGGCCAATCCAGTTGTCCTGCCATAAAAATCCAATAGTAATCGCTCCGAGTCCTCTGGTAACAGTGGTGCCGGGCACACGACGCATCCTTCGTGTATCAAGCAGCACGTTCCCATAGGGCTGACCGGCTCTCCAGACCGGCGCTCCACCGTGGAAAAAAGCGCAGGGACCAGCTTTATCCAATTCATAATTTAGAGAAAAAAAAGACGAGACGAGAGAAATAAAACATCAAACAGAGCAAAGATGAAGGAGGAAGAGAAAATTGTGTCTGCTCCTCATGACAGCTCGGCTCCTGCCCGCAGACGGCCCACCCTCAGCGGGGACAAGAGCGGCTCGTGTCCCCGGAGCCTGGAGGGGCCGGGAGGGGCCCTCAGACGTTTCCGTTCTGCTTCATTCCGACTGAAGCTGTGACTCAGAGTTCCACAAGTTTAATCCAAATAAACGACTCAAAGTTCAAATAAAACGTCATCAAAAATAAGTAACACAAATTAAACCTGCGGGAAAGAGAAAAGATCCTTTTACTCAAATCAAGAAACAGTTTGTGAATTCTGAAAAGCTGAAAAATGTTGAAAATTACAGGAAGGAGAAAAAAACGACCAAAGTGGAAACATGAATCATTTTTAGTGAACTTGTAATGATCTGAAGTGATTTTAGTGAAATCCACAAATATTTTCAAATTAAATCATTAAACTGGAAATCTCCTGAAAAGAACATTTTCTACATAATTTATTTATAGACCTGTGAACCAAGACTAAATCAGGACTAAACCAGGACTAAACCAGGTCTAAACCAGGTCTAAACCAGGACTAAACCAAGTCTAAACCAGGTCTAAACCAGGACTAAACCAGGTCTAAACCAGGACTAAACCAAGTCTAAACCAGGACTAAACCAGGACTAAACCAAGTCTAAACCAGGACTATACCAGGTCTAAACCAGGACTAAACCAGGTCTAAACCAGGTCTAAACCAGGACTAAACCAGGACTAAACCAGGACTAAACCAAGTCTAAAACCAAGTCTAAACCAGGACTAAACCAGGACTAAACCAGGTCTAAACCAGGACTAAACCAGGACTAAACCAAGTCTAAACCAAGTCTAAACCAAGACTAAACCAGGTCTAAACCAGGTCTAAACCAGGTCTAAACCAGGTCTAAACCAGGACTAAACCAGGACTAAACCAGGACTAAACCAAGTCTAAACCAGGTCTAAACCAGGACTATACCAGGACTATACCAGGTCTAAACCAGGTCTATACCAGGTCTAAACCAGGTCTAAACCAGGTCTAAACCAGGACTAAACCAAGTCTAAACCAAGTCTAAACCAAGTCTAAACCAAGTCTAAACCAGGACTAAACCAGGTCTAAACCAGGACTAAACCAGGACTAAACCAGGTCTAAACCAGGTCTAAACCAGGTCTAAACCAGGACTAAACCAGGACTAAACCAGGACTAAACCAGGACTGAACTAGGACTAAACCAGGTCTATAACATGTCTAAATCTGGTCTACCCCAGTTCTCACCTCAGTCCGTCTCTGGTCTAGTTAGGATCCTGGTCTAACCCGGTCTCTGGTCTGGACCCTCTGGTCTGGTTGTGATCCCGGTCTCTGGTCTCAGGTCTGGTTGCGATCCCGGTCTTGGTCTCTGGTCTGGTTATGATCCCGGTCTTGGTCTCTGGTCTGGTTATGATCCCGGTCTTGGTCTCTGGTCTGGTTATGATCCCGGTCTTGGTCTCTGGTCTGGTTATGATCCCGGTCTTGGTCTCAGGTCTCTGCTCGGAGGGCTGGTCGTTCTTCGCCGGACACTGTTACCTGCTGCGGTCCGAGAGGCTCACCTGGCCGGAGGCGGAGCTTCGCTGCAGAGACCTGGAGGCTCACCTGGCGAGCATCAAGTCACCTGAGGAACAGCGCTTCGTGTCAGGTACGGACTGAACCAGGACTAAACCAGGACTAAACCAGGACTGGACCAGGACTGGACCAGGACTGGACCAGGACTAAACCAGGACTAAACCAGGACTAAACCAGGACTGGACCAGGACTGGACCAGGACTGGACCAGGACTAAACCAGGACTAAACCAGGACTAAACCAGGACTGGACCAGGACTAAACCAGGACTAAACCAGGACTAAACCAGGACTGGACCAGGACTGGACCAGGACTGGACCAGGACTAAACCAGGACTAAACCAGGACTAAACCAGGACTGGACCAGGACTAAACCAGGACTAAACCAGGACTAAACCAGGACTAACAAATGAGTTCCAGTATTTTTATCTCTGTGTCCTGAATGTTCTGGTCTGGTCCAGATCTGGGTCAGGTTTATCAGTGGATCGGACTGAACGACCGAAAAGAAGAAGGAACCTTCACCTGGACGGACGGCTCTGCTCAGGTGAGGACGGGAGGGCATCTGACACTTTATTTATTCTAGTTTTACATCAGTAAAATCCAGAAGTGTGAAGAACAGGATCTGCTGATGTCACCAGAGGAAACGTCCAACACACAGAGACACTTTAAACTTCAGTTTAAATAAATCTGAGCCTGGAGCGTTCCCCCCTGAAGGCTCTAACGGTGTAAAACTTCAGCAATGAAGTGGCAAATAGTCTGTAATAATGTGCTAATAAAGTTGTTATAACGTAGTAATTACTATAGTCCTGCCATCTGCAGAAGTTCTCTGACTCTGCGGTGGTTGGGTGTATCAGGGATGGACAGGAGATGGAGTACAGGACAGTGATTGCAAATTTTGTGGAGTGGTCCCAGACAAACCATCTGCTCCTGAACTTAGACAAGACCAAGGAACTGGTGATTGACTTCAGGAGGATGAGGTCACCTGTGGAGACCATCACCATCCAGGGTCACGAGATGGAGATCGTGGACTGCTACAAGAACCTCCGCGTCCATGTGAACAACAGGCTGGACTGGAGGGACAACTGTAATGCTGTGTACAAGAAGAGCATGAGCAGACTCTACTTCCTGAGGAAGCTCAGATCTGTCAGTGTGTTGAGTAAGTTACTGGAGATCTTCTACCAGTCTGTGGAGGCCAGCACCCTGTACTCTGCTGTGGTCTGCTGGGGGAGCAGCGCCAGTAAAAGAGACATCGGACGGATTGACAAACTGATCCGTAAAGCTGGTCACGTGATCGGCTGTGAGCTGGAGACATTTGTCACAGTGAGGGACAGGAGGACACTGGACAAACTGCTCTCCATCATGGACACTCCTGCTCCAGCCTGAGTCAAACAGAACGATGGGGGCAAAAGCTTTGAGTTTTTATTTTGAAAAATCAAATCAAACTAAATATGATGTGTGTGTGTATATGTGTATATGTGTGTGTGTGTGTGTGTGTGTGTGTGTGTTTGTGTGTGTATATGTGTATGTATGTTTGTGTATATGTGTGTATATGTGTATGTATATATATATATATATATGTGTGTGTGTATATGTGTATGTATATATATATATATATATGTGTGTGTGTATATGTGTATGTATGTTTGTGTATATGTGTGTATATGTGTATGTATATGTTTATGTGTGTATATGTGTATGTATATATATATGTATATGTGTATATATGTGTGTGTGTGTGTGTATATGTGTATGTATGTTTGTGTATATGTGTGTATATGTGTATGTATATATATATATACATGTATATATGTGTATAGGTGTATATGTGTATGTATGTTTGTGTATATGTGTGTATATGTGTATGTATATATATATACAGTGCCGTGAAAAAGTATTTGCCCCCTTCCTGATTTCTGTGTTTTTTGCATATTTATCACTCAAAACATTGTCAGATCATCAAACCAATTTTAATATCACACAGAAACAACCCAAGGAAAGACAAAATTCAGTTTTTGAATGATGATTCCATTTATTAGTGCACAAAAAAAATCTAAACCTATCTGGCCCTATGTGAAAAAGTAATTGCCCCCTTAATCTAATAGCCAGTTGAGCCTCCTTTGACAGCAATAACTGTAACCAAACGTTTGCGATAATTGGTGATGAGTCTTTCACACCGCTGGGGAGGGATTTTGGCCCACTCTTCTATGCAGAATTGTTTCAATTCTGCCATATTGGAGGGTTTTCTTGTATGAACTGCCCGTTTAAGGTCACACCACAGCATCTCAATTGGATTTAAATCCGGACTTTGACTTGGCCACTCCAAAACCTTAATTTTGTTTTCTTTGAGCCATTCAGAGGTGGACTTGCTGGTGTGTTTTGGATCATTGTCCTGTTGCATGATCCAAGAGCGCTTGAGTTTGAGGGCACGAACTGATGGCCGGACATTCTCCTTCAGGATCTTCTGGTAAACAGCAGAATTCATTTTTCCGTCAATCACAGCAAGTTGTCCTGGTCCTGAGGCAGCAAAGCAGGCCCAGACCATCACACTGCCACCACCATGCTTTACTGTGGGCACCATGTTCTTTTTATCAAATGCTGTGCCATTTTTACGCCAGATGAAACGGGCTGCAGACCTTCCAAAAAGTTCAATTTTAGACTCATCGGTCCACAAAATGTTTCTCCAAAAGTCTTGAGGGTCATCAAGGTGCTTTTTGGCAAAGGTGAGACGAGCCTTTGTGTTCTTTTGTGAAAGCAGTGGTTTTCTCCTGGGAACTCTTCCATGGATGCCATTTTTGGCCAGTGTTTTTCTAATGGTGGAGTCATGAACACTGACCTTAACTGAGGCCAACGAGGCCTGTAGTTCTTTCGATGTGCGTCTAGGTTCTTTTGTGACTTCCTGAATGAGCCGTCGTCGCACTCTTGGAGTAATCTTAGTTGGTCGACCACTCCTGGGAAGGGTTGCAACTGTTCCCAGTTTCCTCCATTTTTGAATAATGGCTCTGACAGTGGTTCGCTGGAGCCCCAGAGCTTTGGGAATGGCTTTGTAACCTTTTCCTGAATTATAGACTTCTATCACTTTTTTTCTCATTTGTTCTTGAATTTCTTTGGATCGTGGCATGATGTGTTTGTTCTTGAGATGTTGTAGCCAACTTCACTTTGTTTGACAGGAACTATTTAAGTGATTTCTTGATTCAACACAGGTGGTGACAATCAGGTGTGGCATGTAGAACTGAACTAAGTTTTCTCAAAACTGTGGTTAGTCACAGTTAGTTTGTGATTTAACAAGGGGGGGCAATTACTTTTTCACATAGGGCCAGATAGGTTTAGATTTTTTTTGTGCACTAATAAATGGAATCATCATTCAAAAACTGAATTTTGTCTTTCCTTGGGTTGTTTCTGTGTGATATTAAAATTGGTTTGATGATCTGACAATGTTTTGAGTGATAAATATGCAAAAAACACAGAAATCAGGAAGGGGGCAAATACTTTTTCACGGCACTGTATACATGTATATATGTGTATAGGTGTATATGTGTATGTATGTTTGTGTATATGTGTGTATATGTGTATGTATATATATATATATATATATATATATATACATGTATATATATATATATACATGTATATATGTGTATACATGTATATATGTGTATACATGTATATATGTGTATACATATATATATATATATATATATATATATATGTATATATATATATATACATGTATATATGTGTATACATATATATATATATATATATACATGTATATACATGTATATATGTGTATAGGTGTATATGTGTATATATATGTATGTGTACAGTGAACCCTCGCTCTATCGCGGTTCACTCTTCGCGGCCTCGCTGTTTCGCGGATTTTCTTTTTTTAAATTTTTTTTTTTTTTTTTTTTTTAATAGTGCAACATTTTATTTTATAGGGTAACAATGTGGTCTGCGTCCTGATTGGCTAAGAGACTAGACCAGGACTAAACGTGGACTAAACCAGGTCTAGACCAGAAGTAGACCAGGTCTAAACCAGGATTAAATCACTCCGTGCGGCTTTTGTGTTCGTTTGTGCGTGTTCGGTTTGTGGCTCGGGTTGCGAGCACGCGGTCCGGGCGCCGCAGTTTTATCTCCCTGGTGTACACGCGGCCTCGCGCTGCATTTTCTCACATTTGTCTCTAGTTTAAACACTCAAAATTTCATAGATTTTCAACAAAATGTATTAATAGTGGCGTGTGGGGAGACACGTGCTGCTCTGTCATGGATTTGTCCACGATGAGGGGTGCACGTGTCGCGCACTTCTCCAAGGTGTTGGTGCGCGTCACGTCCCGGGACGTGGCAGTGCTCCTCGTGCGTCCGGCAGGGCTCCCGGAGCCGTGTCTCCCCCCACGTCACTATTAATACATTTTGTTGAAAATCTATGAAAGTTTGAGTGTTTAAACTAGAGACAAATGTAAGAAAAGGTTCATTCCAGTCTGAGAAAAGTGTATAATGTGTGTGGTGAGGCATTTATAGCCTTAAACATGTAGAATAATTGTAAAATATAAAGTTGTCCTACTTCGCAGATTTCACTTATTGCGGGTTATTTCTGGAACCCAACCCCCGCGATAAACGAGGGATTACTGTATATGTGTATATGTGTATAGGTGTTTGCTCAGTGGCGCCCCCATCAGCCGGACGCATACGCGGGTCCAGAGGAGGACTGTGTGGCTCTGATCTGGGATCAGCGCGGAGACTGGAACGACGTCCCCTGCACCTACCACCTGCCCTACACCTGCCAGAAACCAGGTCTGATCCAGGACCAGGACCAAGACCAGGACCAGGACTGAACCAGGACCAAGACCAGGACCAGGACTGAACCAGGACCAGACCAGGACCAGGACTGAACCAGGACCAGACCAGGACCAGGACTGAACTAGGACCAGACTAGGACCAGGACCAGGACTGAACCAGGACCAGGACCAGACCAGGACTGAACTAGGACCAGGACTAAACCAGGACTAAACCAGGACTAAACCAGGACTAAACCAGGTCTAAACCAGGTCTAAACCAGGTCTAACCCAGGACTAAACCAGGACTAAACCAGGAATAAACCAGGTCTAACCCAGGACTAAACCAGGACTAAACCAGGTCTAACCCAGGACTAAACCAGGACTAAACCAGGACTAAACCAGGACTAAACCAGGTCTAACCCAGGTCTGTTGTGTTGCAGTTGTGTCCAGTGGTCGGTGAGCGCCCCCTTCAGGACAGACTGAACACTGGTTTAAGTTATTTGGACGGTGGCCTGTGTGGGTCAAACTCAGATTCACAAAGTTTATTTTATTTTATATTTTAGTTATATTTATTTTATTATAAATTTTTATGAATTTATTTTTGTTTTTGTGTCATCTGCAAAAATCTGAGAGCAAAGATCCTCCAGCGAGGCCCAGACCAGTATCCTAACCAGATCTGGAGAAGATCCTAGGTCCTAGAGGACTATTAAAAGCAGGACTGAACCAGGACTGAACCAGGACTGAACCCGGTCTAAACCCGGTCTAAACCCGGTCTAAACCCGGTCTAAACCAGGTCTAAACCCGGTCTAAACCAGGACTAAACCAGGACTAAACCAGGACTAAACCAGGTCTAAACCAGGACTAAACCAGGTCTAAACCAGGTCTAAACCCGGTCTAAACCAGGTCTAAACCAGGACTAAACCAGGACTAAACCCGGTCTAAACCTGGTCTAAACCAGGTCTAAACCCGGTCTAAACCAGGTCTAAACCAGGTCTAAACCAGGTCTAAACCAGGTCTAAACCAGGACTAAACCAGGTCTAAACCAGGTCTAAACCAGGTCTAAACCAGGTCTAAACCAGGTCTAAACCAGGTCTAAACCAGGTCTGAATCCTGTTTTTTGTCCATGAAACAGAAAGTGTGTTGAGATAAAATAATAAAATGCAGAATTCAAAAGCTGCAGGAGTTTGTGGGTTTGAAGCCGACTCAGTGTCAGTTCTGTGCAGGCGAAAGTCTCCCTCTGACCGTGGGCTCCCCGGTTCCACCTCTAAACCAGGACTAAACCAGAACTGAACCAGGACTGAACCAGGACTGAACCAGGACTGAACCAGGACTGAACCAGGACTAAACCAGGACTGAACCAGGACTGAACCAGGACTGAACCAGGACTAAACTAGGTCTAAACCAGGACAAAACCAGAACTGAACCAGTGCTGAACCAGGTCTAGTCCGGGTCTAGTCCGGGTCTAGTCCGGGTCTAGTCCGGGTCCAGTCTGGGTCCAGTCCGGGTCCAGTCCGGGTCCAGTCCGGGTCCAGTCCGGGTCTAGTCTCACAGAGGAAGGACTGCTGTTACTCAAGTAAAAGTACTGTTACTGCAATAAAAATATTACTCAAGTAGAAGTAAAAGTACTCTGCTAGAAAAGTACAATGTTTTAGAAAAGTTACTGAAGTATCTGAGTACTGCGCTCCTCGGGCTGCAGCTTCCGGGGTGTTTCCCCAGGGCGTGTTTCCCCGGGATGCGTTTCCCTGGGGTGTGTTTCCCCAGGGTGTGTTTCCCCAGGGTGTGTTTCCCCGGGGTGTGTTTCCCCAGGGTGTGTTTCCCCAGGCTGTGTTTCCCCGGGATGCGTTTCCCTGGGGTGTGTTTCCCCAGGGTGTGTTTACCCGGGGTGTGTTTCCCCGGGATGCGTTTCCCTAGGGTGTGTTTACCCGGGGTGTGTTTCCCCGGGGTGTGTTTCCCCGGGATGCGTTTCCCTAGAGTGTGTTTACCCGGGGTGTGTTTCCCCAGGGTGTGTTTCCCCGGGGTGTGTTTCCCCGGGGTGTGTTTCCCCAGGGTGTGTTTACCCGGGGTGTGTTTCCCCGGGATGCGTTTCCCTGGGGTGTGTTTCCCTGGGGTGTGTTTCCCTGGGGTGTGTTTCCCCGGGGTGTGTTTGGTTCAGTCTCAAGTGTTTGAGCTGGTTTATGGATCAGATCTGTGATTCTGGAACACAAAGTTCAGCTTCTTCTGTCACGAGAAATAAACTAAAGTCACAGGATTTTTTCACAGTCGCTTCAGAAAGTGGAGCTGTTCTTCAGCTCCAAAGACCTGAGCGTTTCCGCTGGAAGGTCTTTAAACCAGAAGATGAACGCGACGAGTTTGTGGAGCTGATCCCAAACAAAGAACGAGAAGGAGAAACATCTGAGGAGCACAAGTTTGGAGATTTCCTTAAAAACAGAGATCTCACAGAGTTCTACAGGTCCCGCCCTCGTCTGAAGTCATGACATCATCACGTTCTCATCCAATCGAAAAATAAATGTAAATGTTTTTGTAAATGTGAGAAATAAAATATCCATGTGTCCTGATATCTGTGGAATCCATCTGTGGTCCAGGACTAAACCAGGACTAAACCAGGTCTAAACCAGGACTAAACCAGGACTAAACCAGGTCTAAAATAGGGTCCATGGGTGTACACTCGTCTCTGTGGCTCCTTCTTCTGGTCCAGTTTGTTCTAAACACATTCAGGTTTTGGTTCTGTCCTGAAAATGGGACTTTTTTAGGATCCAGACCTGAGGACCACAGCAGGAGGGTGGGAGGGCACCTGGGCTAAAAGGGTTGGTCCAGGTGAAAGTTTCTTCATGTTCTATTTTGTGGAGATTTTCAGACACAAACTCGCGGTGAAATAAAACTTATTTTTATTTTCATGATGAGGTCACGGTCGAGTGTGATGTTTATTTGGAGAATCTGAATCTAAAAGTTCAAATCAATCAAACCAATCAATCAAACAATATTTATAAATGATTCAGTTACTCTGAACTCGGATTACTCTGCGCGTCGTCCAATCCGACAGTCACGTCACATAAACTGATATTTTTAAAGCTGTTTCCATAAAAAATAAAGGTTTATGTATGTGTATTTGTGTAAAAATATAAAACCTGCGGGGACAGAGAATCCCCAGCAGGGGGCCCTGAGTGAACACTGGGATGAGGGAAAGTCTCAGACCGGGTCTAGTCCTGTTTTAGCCCTGGTTTAGTACTGGTTTAGCCCTGGTCTTTAGTCCTGGTTTAGTCCTGGTGTGTCCCCTGGTCCTCTGTCTCCCGGTGTCCCATTCCCTTCTCCCCGGGCTCCTCTCCCTGGTCTGGTTCTAACGGTGTCTCGGTCGGTTCTTCGGGACACAGGAGTATTTCGGGAGTGTTTCGGGAATATTTTGGGAATGTTTCGGGAGTATTTTGGGAATGTTTCGGGAGTATTTTGGGAATGTTTCGGGAGTATTTTGAGAATGTTTCGGGAGTATTTCGGGAATATTTTGGGAGCATTTTGGGAATGTTTCGGGAGTATTTCGGGAATATTTTGGGAGCATTTTGGGAATGTTTCGGGAGTATTTTGGGAATGTTTCGGGAATATTTTGAGAATGTTTCGGGGGTATTTCGGGAATATTTTGGGAGCATTTTGGGAATGTTTCGGGAGTATTTCGTGATGACGTCATGCTGATGGGAATGATTAGCGCGTGCACGGGGCAGGCCGCACGCGCACACGCACAGAGCGCGCGGCTCTTTCAGAGTAAAAGCCCCGGGCTCAGAGGTTATCTGAGGTTCTGAGAGTCCTCCACGAGCAGGAAGGAAGGGCATCCGGGTTAAACAACCCGCTACACCACCTGACCATCCTCCAGGGCATCCGGGCTAAACCTCAGGAGCAGGGCACAGAAGGAATTTAACCACCAACCGAAGTCACAAATCCTCAGTTTAAGTTCATCAGTGCTTCATTCACTGGAGGTTGTCGGTTCGATTTCCCCGAGCCCACGGACACGCGCGTACCCTGACACAGGAACACGGCACAGGAAGGGCATCCGGAGGACAATCTGCCAAACTCTCAACAAACTTTAGAGCTTATTTTGCTTTTATTTTTATTTTGAAGTAAATAACTGGAGCTTAAAAAACACAAATCTGTTTTTTTTGTCTCTGGTGTGCGCTCGGACACGCGTGACAGATCCACGGACTTTATAATTACCGTGGACGGTCCGTGGATCCCCAGAGCTCGTGTTTTATTGTGAAGGCCCGGCCCGGATCCCCGTGCGCCGTGTCCCGCCGCGGGAGGGAGGGTCTGTCCGGGGACAGTCCGAGGGAAAGTCGGTCAGAGATGGAGCACCAGGAGGAGCGCAGGCCGGGAGTGACGGGGCCCCGCTGCCCGAGGACATGAGCCTGTTTCCCGCAGAGAAGCCGCCGCTCCGCCGCTGGAGGTGAGTCCGGCTCCGGGGTCGTTCACACGGAGCTTCGATCCGGACTTAAGGCGGAAAACTTCCCAAAGTTTTACGCACGAACCGTGACCGCGGCGCCCCCGGGACTGACGCGCGGAGCACAAAGTTTAGGCCGAAAATGTCCGTGTATGAGTGAGGTCCGAGCGGCCACGGGAGCCCCAGACCCCGGAGCCCCGGAGCCCCGGAGCCCCAGACCCCGGGCGCTCCTCCGCCTTCACGCCGCTGCAGGCTCGCTTTTTCGGGAGCTGAAGTTTCACATTCCGGGAAGGACAGACAGGGAGGGTCCGGAGTCTAGACTCAGCCCGGGACCAAACCAGGACCAAACCAGGACTAAACCAGAACTAAGCCAGAACTAAACCAGGACTAAACCAGGACTAAACCAGGACTTGAGCTGTCGGAGCTGAGTTTCATTTTACTTGTTTTTTTTATTGAGGTATTAAGTTGTTTCGGCACTGCAGTAGTCTTGTAGTAGTAGCAATATCAGTAGTAGTAGTAATAACAGTAGTAGTAAGTAGTAGTACTTCTGTGTAGTAGTAGTATTGGGGAGTACTGCGGCCTCAGGAGTCAGGAGTATTTTTACTGCAGTAGTCCGTAGTATTTTTAGACTTCTGGCACTTTATTTTGGTCTCAGCGACGAATGCCACAGTAACAGCCCCACAGACAGTCCAGACCTGAACCGGGACTAAACCAGAACTAAACCAGGACTATACCAGGACTAAACAAGAACTGAACCGGGTATAAACTGGGACTAAACCGGGTCTAAACCGGGACTAAACCAGGACTAAACCGGGTCTAAACCAGGACTAAACCGGGTCTAAACCGCACTAAACCGGCACTAAACCGGTCCGGGACTAACCAAGAACCGAACCGGGACTAAACCGGGTCTAAACTGGGACGAAACCGGGACTAAACCGGGACTAAACCAGGACTAAACCAGGCCTAAACCGGTCCGGGACTAACCAAGAACTAAACCGGGTCTAAACCGGGACTAAACTGGGTCTAAACCAGGTCTAAACCAGGACTAAACCGGGTCTAAACTGGGTCTAAACCAGGACTAAACCGGCACTAAACCGGGTCTAAACCAGTACTAAACCGGGTCTAAACTGGGACTAAACCAGGTGTAAACCAGGACTAAACCGGGTCTAAACCAGGACTAAACCGGGTCTAAACTGGGACTAAACCAGGACTAAACCGGGTCTAAACCAGGACTAAACCAGGCCTAAACCAGGTCTAAACCGGCACTAAACCTGGTCTAAACGAGGACTAAACCGGGTCTAAACCGGGACTAAACCGGGTCTAAACCGGCACTAAACCGGGTCTAAACCGGGACTAAACCGGGTCTAAACCGGGACTAAACCAGGACTAAACCGGGTCTAAACCGGGACTAAACCGGGACTAAACCGGGTCTAAACCGGCACTAAACTGGCACTAAACCGGGTCTAAACCGGGACTAAACCGGGTCTAAACCGGCACTAAACTGGCACTAAACCGGGTCTAAACCGGGTCTAAACCAGGACTAAACCGGGTCTAAACCGGCACTAAACCGGGTCTAAACCGGCACTATACCGGGTCTAAACTGGCACTAAACCGGGACTAAACCTGGTCTAAACCAGGACTAAACCGGGTCTAAACCGGGACTAAACCGGGTCTAAATCGGCACTAAACAGGGACTAAACCGGGTCTAAACTGGGACTAAACCGGGTCTAAATCGGCACTAAACCAGGACTAAACCGGGTCTATACTGGGTCTAAACCGGGACTAAACCGGGTCTAAACCGGTCCGGGACTAACCAAGAACCGAACCGGGTCTAAACCGGGACTAAACCGGGTCTAAACCCCAGGACTAAACCGGGTCTATACCGGGTCTAAACCGGGACTAAACCGGGTCTAAACCGGTCCGAGACTAACCAAGAACCGAACCGGGTCTAAACCGGGACTAAACTGGGTCTAAACCAGGTCTAAACTGGGACTAAACCGGGACTAAACCGGGTCTAAACCGGGACTAAACCGGGTCTAAACTGGGACTAAACCAGGTCTAAACCAGGACTAAACCGGGTCTAAACCGGCACTAAACCGAATCTAAACCGGGACTAAACCGGGTCTAAACGGGACTAAACCGGGTCTAAACCAGGACTAAACCGGGACTAAACCAGGTCTAAACCAGGACTAAACCGGGACTAAACCAGGACTAAACCGGGTCTAAACCCGGTCTAAATCGGGTCTAAACTGGATCTAAACCGGGACTAAACCTGGTCTAAACTGGGTCTAAACCAGCACTAAACCGGGACTAAACCGGGTCTAAACCGGTCCGGGACTAACCAAGAACTAAACGGGGGTAAACCGGGACTAAACCGGGTCTAAACCGGGTCTAAACCAGGACTAAACCAGGACTAAACCAGGACTAAACCGGGTCTAAACCGGGTCTAAACTGGGTCTAAACCGGGTCTAAACCGGGTCTAAACCGGGACTAAACCGGGTCTAAACCGGGTCTAAACCGGGACTAAACCGGGTCTAAACCGGTCCGGGACTAACCAAGAACTAAACCGGGTCTAAACCGGCACTAAACCGGGACTAAACCTGGTCTAAACCGGTCTGGGACTAAACTGGGTCTAAACCGGGTCTAAACCGGGACTACACTGGGTCTAAACCGGGTCTAAACGGGACTAAACAAGAACTGAACCGGGACTAAACCGGGTCTAAACCGGGACTAAACCAGGACTATACCAGGGACTAAACCGGGTCTAAACCAGGACTAAACCAGGACTATACCAGGGACTGAACCGGGTCTAAACCGGGACTAAACAAGAACTGAACCGGGACTAAACCGGGACTAAACCGGGTCTAAACCAGGACTAAACCGGGTCTAAACTGGGACTAAACCAGGACTAAACCGGGTCTAAACCAGGACTAAACCAGGCCTAAACTGGGTCTAAACTGGGACTAAACCAGGTCTAAACCGGGTCTAAACGAGGACTAAACCGGGTCTAAACCGGCACTAAACCGGGACTAAACCGGGTCTAAACCGGCACTAAACCGGGTCTAAACCGGGTCTAAACCGGCACTAAACCGGGTCTATAACGGGTCTAAACCGGCACTAAACCGGGTCTATAACGGGTCTAAACCGGGTCCAAACTGGGACTAAACCGGGTCTATACCGGCACTAAACCGGCACTAAACCAGGACTAAACCGGGTCTATAACGGGTCTAAACCGGGACTAAGCCGGGTCTATACCGGGTCTAAACCGGGACTAAACCGGGTCTAAACTGGTCCGGGACTAACCAAGAACCGAACCGGGTCTAAACCGGGACTAAACCGGGTCTATACCGGGACTAAACCGGGTCTAAACCGGGTCTAAACCGGGACTAAACTGGGTCTAAACTGGGTCTAAACCGGGTCTAAACCTGGTCTAAACCGGCACTAAACCGGGACTAAACCGGGTCTAAACCGGGTCTAAACCAGGCCTAAACTGGGACTAAACCAGGTCTAAACCAGGACTAAACCGGGTCTAAACCAGGACTAAACCGGGTCTAAACCAGGACTAAACCAGGCCTAAACTGGGTCTAAACCGGGACTAAACCAGGTCTAAACCAGGACTAAACCGGGTCTAAACCAGGACTAAACCGGGTCTAAACTGGCACTAAACCGGGTCTAAACTGGCACTAAACCAGGACTAAACCGGGTCTAAACCAGGACTAAACCAGGCCTAAATCAGGACTAAACCGGGTCTAAACCGGCACTAAACTGGCACTAAACCGGGTCTAAACCGGGACTAAACCAGGTCTAAACCGGGTCTAAACCGGGTCTAAACCAGGACTAAACCAGGACTAAACCGGGTCTAAACCAGGACTAAACCGGGTCTAAACCAGCACTAAACCGGGTCTAAACTGGCACTAAACCGGGACTAAACCTGGTCTAAACCAGGACTAAACCGGGTCTAAACCGGCACTAAACCAGATCTAAATCGGCACTAAACAGGGACTAAACCGGGTCTAAACTGGGACTAAACCGGGTCTAAACCGGGACTAAACCGGGTCTAAATCGGCACTAAACAGGGACTAAACCGGGTCTAAACTGGGACTAAACCGGGTGTAAATCGGCACTAAACCAGGACTAAACCGGGTCTAAACCGGGACTAAACCGGGACTAAACCGGGTCTAAACCGGGTCTAAACCGGGACTAAACCGGGTCTAAACCGGTCCGGGACTAACCAAGAACCGAACCGGGTCTAAACCGGGACTAAACCGGGTCTAAACCCCAGGACTAAACCGGGACTAAACCGGGTCTAAACCGGTCCGAGACTAACCAAGAACCGAACCGGGTCTAACCCGGGACTAAACCGGGACTAAACTGGGTCTAAACCAGGTCTAAACTGGGACTAAACCGGGACTAAACCGGGTCTAAACCGGGACTAAACTGGGACTAAACCAGGTCTAAACCAGGACTAAACCGGGTCTAAACCGGCACTAAACCGGGTCTAAACCGGGACTAAACTGGGTCTAAACCAGGTCTAAACTGGGACTAAACCGAGTCTAAACCGGGACTAAACCGGGTCTAAACGGGACTAAACCGGGTCTAAACCAGGACTAAACCGGGACTAAACCAGGTCTAAACCAGGACTAAACTGGGACTAAACCAGGACTAAACCGGGTCTAAACTGGGTCTAAATCGGGTCTAAACTGGATCTAAACCGGGACTAAACCTGGTCTAAACTGGGTCTAAACCAGCACTAAACCGGGTCTAAACCGGTCCGGGACTAACCAAGAACTAAACGGGGGTAAACCGGGACTAAACCGGGTCTAAACCGGGACTAAACCGGGTCTAAACCGGGACTAAACCAGGACTAAACCGGGTCTAAACCAGGACTAAACCGGGTCTAAACCGGGTCTAAACCGGGTCTAAACCGGGTCTAAACCGGGACGAAACCGGTCCGGGACTAACCAAGAACTAAACCGGCACTAAACCGGGTCTAAACCGGTCCGGGACTAAACTGGGTCTAAACCGGGTCTAAACCGGGGCTAAACTGGGTCTAAACCGGGACTAAACCGGGTCTAAACGGGACTAAACAAGAACTGAACCGGGACTAAACCGGGTCTAAACGGGACTAAACCAGGACTATACCAGGGACTAAACCGGGACTAAACCAGGACTATACCAGGGACTGAACCGGGTCTAAACCGGGACTAAACAAGAACTGAACCGGGACTAAACCGGGACTAAACCGGGTCTAAACCAGGACTAAACCGGGACTAAACCGGGACTAAACCTGGTCTAAACTGGGTCTGAACCGGAACTAAATCGGGACTAAACTGGCACTAAACCGGGTCTAAACGGGACTAAACAAGAACTGAACCGGGACTAAACCGGGACTAAACCGGGACTAAACCGGGACTAAACCGGGACTAAACCAGGACTATACCAGGGACTGAACCGGGTCTAAACGGGACTAAACAAGAACTGAACCGGGACTAAACCGGGACTAAACCGGGACTAAACCGGGACTAAACCGGGACTAAACCAGGACTAAACCAGGACTATACCAGGGACTAAACCGGGACTAAACCGGGACTAAACCGGGACTAAACAAGAACTGAACCGGGACTAAACCGGGACTAAACCGGGTCTAAACCAGGACTAAACCGGGACTAAACCTGGTCTAAACTGGGTCTGAACCGGAACTAAATCGGGACTAAACTGGCACTAAACCGGAACTAAACCAGGGACTAATCCGGGACTAAACCAGGACTAAACCAGGTCTTTTTGTTTTTCAGGAGGAACTTTCGAACCAGGAGCACCATGCAATCCCACAATCCTCTGCTCCGACAAACCAGAACCAGCCTCAGTAACCTCCGCCTAGCAACCGCCTAGCAACCGCCTAGCAACCGCCTAGCAACCGCCTAGCAACCGCCTAGCAACCGAAGCTCTGCCTAAAGCTTTTAAACACAGTTTTGTCATATTTTTGTAATATTTTTTCTGCACTTTAACTTTTTTTTCTAATTTTTGTGCAAATTTTGATGTATTTTTATTATTATTTACTTTATATTTTTAGACGACTTCATTTTGTTCCAGTTTCAAAACCACGTCTTTTTACAGGGTTCAATTGAAAAGTGTAATTTTTGTCCTTAAAACTTGGAAACGCTGGAGTATTTTTGAGTTTTTGCTCTTTTGTGTTTGACTCTTGTGGAGTTTTTTGTGAATGCGTCTGGAATCTGCTTTCACTTTACTGGGAAATTCTTTATACGCATTTATTTTTGTAATTTTTTAGATTTTTCTAACAAATTTATTTAGACGTTTGTGGATTCTGTTGAGAGTTTTTGGAAATTCTCAACCTTCAGGAGATTTTTTGGAGCTGGTCGTCTGGACTTTGGGAGATTCCGTTGATCGTTTTTTGTCGGCCATCTTAAGACGTTCCCTTCCATTCCTCAGCGTTCCCCGGCGTTCGGACCATGATGTTCCGGGACCAGGTGTCCGTGCTGGCCGGCTGGTTTAAAGGCTGGAATGAGTGTGAACAGACGGTGGCGCTGTTGTCCCTTCTGAAAAGGGTGAGCCGGACGCAGGCGCGCTTCCTGCAGATCTGTCTGGAACATTCTCTGTCCGAGTGCAGCGAGCTGGTCGCTGCGGAGACGGACGCCAACGACCCAGGTACATCCACACCTGTGCACACCTGAGGGACTGGACCAGGACTGGACCAGGACCGGACCATGACTAAACCAGGACTAAACCAGGACTAAACCAGGACTAAACCAGGACTAAACCAGGACTAAACCAGGACTAAATCTTGGACTAAAACAGATGTTAACCGTGCCTGACGGGGGTGTGGTTGCTGCTCCAGGGTTTGAACCGTGAACCGTTTGGTTAGTGGGCGTCTGATCACCTCCATGAGCTCATGAGGACTGAACTAAGACTTAGCCTGGACTAAGGACTGAATCTGGAGTCTCTGGTCCTGGTCTGGTCCTGGTCTGGTCTCTGACGATGTCATGTGTCGTTGCTGGTTGCCGTGGTGATGATGTCATGTGTCTCGCTGGTTGCCGTGGTGATGATGTCATGTGTCTCGCTGGTTGCCGTGGTGATGATGTCATGTGTCGTTGCGGGTTGCCGTGGTGATGATGTCATGTGTCGTTGCGGGTTGCCGTGGTGATGATGTCATGTCTTTGCGGGTCGCCGTGGTGATGGTGTGTTGGGCAGTTGCCGTGGTGACGTTGAGGTGATGTCATCAGTTTTTCCAGAGCTCAAACACATTTTGAGGACTTTTCACTCGTCAATATTTGGGTTAAATTGTTTATTGCCACGGCAACAGCTCGAGGCAGCACAAAGTACAAATAATGTTCCTGAGTGTAAAGCATCTGTGAGCATCCAAAACAAGTCTGTATAAGTATTAATACTAGTAGTAGTAGTAGAAGTAGTAGTAGTAGTAGTAGTAGTAGCAGTAGCAGTAGTAGTAGCAGTAGTAGTAGCAGTAGCAGTAGCAGTAGTAGTAGCAGTAGCAGTAGCAGTAGCAGTAGCAGTAGTAGTAGTAGTAGCAGTAGCAGTAGTAGTAGTAGCAGTAGCAGTCATAGTAGTAGCAGTAGCAGTAATAGTAGTAGTAGTAGCAGTAGCAGTAGTAGCAGTAATAGTAGTAGCAGTAGCAGTAATAGTAGTAGTAGTAGCAGTAGTAGTAGTAGTAGCAGTAGCAGTAGTAGCAGTAGTAGTAGTAGTAGCAGTAGCAGTAGTAGTAGTAGCAGTAGCAGGCAGCAGCAGCAGCAGCAGCAGCAGCATTGCAGCAGCAGCAGTAGCAGCAGCAGCAGCAGCAGCAGCAATAGCAGTAATAGCAGCAGTAGCAGCAGCAGTAGCAGCAGTAGTAGCAGCATTGTTACAGCAGCAGCATAGGTTATGCCAATCAGCAGTTGCAGCAGCAGCAGCAGCAGCAGCAGTCGCTGTTGTTATTACAGCTGCAGCAATAACAGCAGCAGTTGTTATTGCAGTCATATTACAGTCAGCAGCATGTTCGTTGCAGCAGCAGTTGTTGCTAGCAGCAATATTGTTGTTGTTAAAGAGCAGCATTAAGGGTTACAGCAGCAGCAATATTATTGTTGTTAGCAGCAGAAAAGAGCTATTGTTTGGTTATTATTACAGCATAGTATTACTATTCGTTGTTATTCCAGTCATATTGCTTGTTGTTGTCATTGCTGTTATCATTGTTGTTGTTGTTGGGTTGTCATTAACTTACATGCATTGTTGTTATTCATATATAGCATATATATTGTTTCACAATCATATTATTATTGTTGTTGCTGTTTACCAAGCACCATTGTTGTTGTTGCCGTTTGTTAGTTGCTATTGTCATACTGGTTACATTGCTATTGTCGTATTGTCATTGTTATTATTATTGTCATTATTGTTCGCTATTGTTATTGTTCATTGCTTGTCATTAACAGTTGTCATTATTGCTCAGTTATATTGTTTATGTTGTTGTTACAGTTGCTAAGAACAGTTGTTGTTATTGTCATGTTGTTAACATTGTTGTTACATATTATTGCTATTGTTGTTATTGTCATTATTACAAGGTTCGCTGGTTTGTTGTTTAGTTGTTGTTGTTGTCATTAGTTGTTATTGCTGTTGTCCGTCATTATTGTTGTCATTGTTGTTGTTGCCATTATTACTGAGTTGTCTTGTTGCCGCTAACAGGTTGTTCTGTTGTTGTTCTATCGCTGTTGTTACAATCTGTAATATTGGTTCGTTGTAAACAGGTTTGTCATTGCTGTTGCCGCTTGTTGCTCGCTGCTTACATATACGTTGCTTTAGTTGTTGTCATATATATATATATTGTTGCTATGTTCGCTGTCATTGTTGTTGTTGTTGTTGTTGTTGTTGTTGTTGTCATGCTTGTTTCAATAGCAAGAAAGAGTCATTGCTAGAGTTGCTTGTTGCTGTTTTCATTGTTGTATATTATTGCTGTTGTTTGCCGCTGCTTGCTGTTGCTCGCTGTTGTTGTTGTTGTTGCCAATCATGTTGTGCTGTTGTTGTTATTACATTAAAGGTTGTTGCTTGTTGAGCCAAGAAAGGTTGGTTGCTTGTTTGTTAGTTGTTGCTGTTTACTGTTGTTGTCATTGTTGTTAGCGGGTTTGTTGTTGTTGTTGTCGTTGTCATTGGTTATTGTTATTACAGAAGTTGTTGCTGTCATTACTGTCATTGTTGCTGTCTATTGTCATTGTTAAGTTGTTTAAGGAAAGCTGCTGCTGGTTGTTGCCGTCGTTATTGTTGTTGTCATTGGTTTCGCTGTCATTATTATCGCTGTCATTATACTGGATTGATATTGCTCGCTTGTCATTACAGCATTATGTCGTTAACAGTTATTGGAAAGAGCGTTCGTCTAATATTGCGCGCCAGTTGCTGAGTTGTTGTTATTGTTAAATCATTATTAGTTGTCGCTTAATTATTATTGTTGATTATTACACATAGCTTAATATCATATGTATATTATTAACGTTATTGTTATTGCGTCATTATTATTATTGTCATGAGTTGTTGAGCTGTTGTCAGTCAAGAAGAAGAAGAGCTATTGCTCAGTTGTCATTGTTAACACAGTATTGTTGTTGTTACATAGCTATTATATATAGAGAGAGAAGAGCTATTACAAAGAAAGAGCCGTATATATATCATATATATATTGATATTATTAAGAAGAGTTGTTACAGCTATATTAGGGCATAGTTGTTTGGTTGAGAGAGCGAGTTGTTGTCATATATTGGTTATTATTATAGGTTATTGCTATTAATATATTGTTATTAGTTATATAGTTGTTATCATTGAGTTATTGTTAATTATTGTTATTGTTGAGTTGTCATTATCATTATTGTTGTTGAGCCATTATTACATATTGTTATTGTCATATTATTATTACTGTTGCTCATATTGTTGTTGTTTGCTATCATAGGTATATTAACCGTCATTGTTGTTGCTGTCGTTGTCGTTATTGTTAAGCAATCAAAGTTGAGCATTGTTGTACATTAATTGAGTTGTCATTAGTTGTTGTTGTTGTTGTTGGTTGTCACGAGTTGTTGTTGTTGTTGTCACGTATTGTTGTTGTTGTCAAGGTTGCGTCATTGTTGTCATTAACAGTTGGGTTATTGTTGTCTATTTTGTTGTTATATCAGTTGCTGTTGTTGTTTTGGGTTGTTGTTTCGCGTTATTGCTTTGGGTTGTTGCTCGTTGTTTATTGCTGTCATTGTTGCCACAATGCTGTTGTTGTTGCTGTTGTTTGCTTGTTGTTGTTGTCATATACTCGCTGTTGTTGTTGCTCGCTTGCCAGTTGTTGTTGTTGCTGCTGTCACTAATAGCTGTTGCTGTTGTTGTCATTGTTGCCGCTGTTGTTGCTGTTGCTGTTGGTTGTTGTTGTCAGCCAGCTTGTTGTTGTTGTCATTGCAGCAGCAGCAGCAACAGCTGTTAGCAGCAGCAGCAGCAGCAGCTGTTTGTCAGTTGCAGCAGCAGCTTGCAGCAGCAGTTGCAGCAGCAGTTGCAGCAGCAGCAGCAGCAGTGTTGGCTAAGCAGCAGCAGCAGTTGTTGCAGCAGCAGCAGCAGCTGCAGCAGTAGCAGCAGCAGTCAGCAGCAGCAGCAGCAGCAGCAGCAGCAGCAGCAGCAGCAGCAGCAGCAGCAGCAGCAGCAGCAATAGCAGCAGCAGCAGCAGTAGCAGCAGCAGCAGCAGCAGCAGTAGCAGCAGCAGCAGCAGCAGCAGCAGCAGTAGCAGCAGCAGCAGCAGCAGCAGCAGCAGCAGCAGCAGCAGCAGCAGCAGCAGCAGCAGCAGCAGCAGCAGCAGCAGCAGCAGCAGCAGCAGCAGCAGCAGCAGCAGCAGCAGCAGCAGCAGCAGCAGCACCAGTAGCAGCAGCAGTAGTAGCAGCAGCAGCAGCAGCAGCAGTAGTAGTAGCAGCAGCAGTGGTAGCAGCAGCAGTAATAGTAGCAGTGGCAGCAAGGCAGTAGTAGTAGTAGCAGCAGCAGCAGTAGCAGTAGTAGCAGCAGCAGTAGCAGCAGTAGCAGCAGCAGTAGCAGCAGCAGTAGCAGCAGCAGTAGCAGCAGTAGTAGTAGTAGCAGTAGCAGTAGCAGTAGCAGTAGCAGCAGTAGTAGTACAGCAGTAGTAGTAGTAGTAGTAGCAGTAGTAGTAGCAGTAGCAGTAGTAGCAGTAGCAGTAGTGGCAGTAGTAGTAGTGGCAGTAGTAGTAGTAGCAGTAGTAGTAGTAGCAGTAGCAGTAGCAGTAGTAGCAGTAGTAGTAGTAGCAGTAGTAGCAGTAGTAGCAGTAGCAGTAGTAGTAGTAGCAGTAGTCTCTCGTCCAATTTCGGGGTCCGTCCTGCTGCTTCCTGTCGGCCCGTGTCACTTCCTGTCTGGGGGCGTGGCCTCATACTTGGACCATGACATCATCGACTTTAGACCTGGTCCAGACCCAAAACCAGACCAGACCTGGACTATTCCAGGACCTCCTGTTTTAGAAACACCCAGAGGATAAATGTAACTGTGGACTAAACCAGGACTAAACCAGGACTAAACCAAGACTAAACCAGGACTAAACCAGGACTAAACCAGGACTAAACCAGGACCAGGTCTAATCCAAGACTAAACCAGGACTAAACCAGGACTAAACCAGAACTAAACCAGGACTCAACCAGGACTCAACCAAGACTCAACCAAGACTAAACCAGGACTAAACCAGGACTAAACCAGGACTAAACCAGAACTAAACCAGGACTCAACCAGGACTCAACAAAGGTCTAGTTCTTATTGAATCCTAACAGTCCCGGTCTAGTCCCGGCGTAGTCCCAGTCTATTCCCGGTCTGGTCCCGGCGTAGTCCCAGTCTAGTCCCAGTCTAGTCCCGGCCTAGTCCCGGTGTGTAGTCCCGGTCTAGTCCCAGTCTAGTCTAGGGGTGTGCAAAATAATCGTCATGACAATGCATTGCGATACTAACTTTCACAATATACTGCATCGATTCTTGATGCCAAAAATCAATTTTTATTAATTAATAATTAATTAATAAATAATTAATTAATTATTAATAAATACATAAATAAATTATAAGTTTATTTTTTTTTATAAATCTTATGCACTTTTTTCTTTGTGAAAGGGTATTGTTTGTTATGATGGGAGCTACCTCCAAAATGGCAAATGTTTGAACATCATTTTTTGTGTTAGAAAAAATCCTATGCACTTTTTTGTTATTGGTTTGGTTTATTTGTTTTTGTTATTCAATAAATTCAGTTCTGAATTGAGTTGCTCAGAGTTTTGTATCAATTGAAGACACTACCCAGATACACAGGCACTGATATTTAAGTTATCCTCTTTTTTTTGGGTACATTTTCACTGAAGTATGTCGAATATATTGCAATGCATCGCAATAATTCAAGTATCGTGATGCATCGTGATAGTATCGCATCGTGGCATATGAATCGTGATTTGAATTGAATCGTGACTTCTTTGCCAATACCCACCCCTAGTCTAGTCCCGGCCTAGTCCCGGCCTGGTCCCGGCCTGGTCCCGGCCTGGTCCCAGTCTGGTCTTGGCCTAGTCCCGGCCTAGTCCCGGCCTTGTCCCGGCCTTGTCCCGGCCTTGTCCCGGCCTAGTCCCGGCCTAGTCCCGGCCTAGTGCTGGCCTAGTCCCGGTCTAGTCCCGGTCTAGTCCCGGTCTGGTCTGATATTTGAATATCGTGTGTGACTCTTTGTCTTCGTCTTTTCTCCTCGTATTTCCCGCAGTCGTGATCAGCCAATGGCGTGGCGAGTCGAAGGAGCGAGCGATCTCATTGGTCCTGTCGCACCTGCCGCTGCTCAAACCGGGGAACTGCCAGGCGAAGGGCGAGTACATGCGCCTGCTGCCTCGGATCCTAGCGCAGACCATCGAGTCCGGGCGCCACGTGGAGGAGTCGCGCCAGCTGCTGTCCTACGCCCTCATTCACCCCGCCACGTCCATGGAGGACCGCTCCGCCCTCGCCCTCTGGCTCACCCACCTGGAGGAGCACGCCGGCAGGGACGGCCCGGAGAGGGACGGCCACGTCCACGGTGCCGGTACGAACCCGCGCCTAAACGTGGTGCCACAATTATCCTGGACCTTCAAACAGGACTTTTCAGATCTTCAACCGCCTTAAGTTCAGTTTGGTCCAAATGTAGAAGACGCTCACAGCCTGGTCTAGTCCTGGTTTAGTCCTGGTTTAGTCCTGGTCTAGTCCTGGTCTAGTCCTGGTCTAGTCCTGGTTTAGTCCTGGTCTAGTCCTAGTTTAGTCCTGGTCTAGTCCTGGTCTAGTCCTGGTTTAGTCCTGGTTTAGTCCTGGTCTAGTTCTGGTTTAGTCCTGGTCTAGTCCTGGTTTAGTCCTGGTTTAGTCCTGGTCTAGTCCTAGTTTAGTCCTGGTTTAGTCCTGGTCTAGTCATGGTTTAGTTCTGGTTTAGTTCCGGTCTAGTCCTGGTCTAGTCCTGGTCTAGTCCTGGTCTAGTTCTTGTCTAGTCCTGGTTTAGGCCTGGTTTAGTCCTAATTTAGACCTGGTCTAGTCCTGGTGTAGTTCTGGTCTAGTCCTGGTCTAGTTCTGGTCTAGTTCTGGTCTAGTCCTGGTTTAGTCCTGGTTTTGTCCTGGTTTAGACCTGGTTTAGTTCTTGTTTAGTCCTGGTTTAGTCCTGGTTTAGTTCTTGCTTAGTCCTGGTTTAGTTCTGGTTTAGTCCTGGTTTAGTCCTGGTTTAGTCCTGGTTTAGTCCTGGTTTAGTTCTGGTTTAGTCCTGGTTTAGTCCTGGTTTAGTTCTTGTTTAGTCCTGGTTTAGTTCTTGTTTAGTCCTGGTTTAGTCCTGGTTTAGTTCTTGTTTAGTCCTGGTTTAGTCCTGGTTTAGTCCTGGCGTTGGAACGGACAGTCACTGGTTGAGCGTTTGTCACTGATCTGAAGGTTGGCGGTTCGAATCCCACTCTCGACATAAACATCACTGGTGGAGCGGTCAGATCCACTGACCCACAGGTCGGCGTACGATTCCAGCTCCCACACGTGAAAGCTGCCGTTGTGTCCTTGGGCAAGACACTTAACCCACCTCGCACTTACTGTTCCATCCCCAGGCTCCGCAGGGGGGCAGAAGAGCCAGCCGTACCCCCAGACCCAGGGCTCCGCAGGGGGGCAGAAGAGCCAGCCGTACCCCCGCTACGGCTCCGAGGACCGGCTGAACGGCTGGCAGCAGCAGGGGGCGCAGTGGAGCTCTGAGAACGGGCATCTGTTTCCCTCCTCATCTCTGCCGGCCGCCATCAACGCCGTGGGCACCGGGCCGGCGGGCACCCGTGAGTGAAACACAAACATACGTCACAAAAATATCAAAAATATCCAAATCCAACTTCAGAGGGTCTGTGAGAAGAACCGAGTAGAACATGGAGGAACATCTGGTCTGGTCACTGAGAGGGTTTTAGTCCGACTCGAAGTTCTGGAGCGTTTAGGGGCGTCTGGCAGCTCGGGTCTGTGGAAGGTTCTGGAGAGTCACTTAAAGATCCCATGACATGGTACTTCTTGATGCTTTTATATGGCGCCTTAATGTTCCCCTAATACTGTAAATGAATCCTTCTTCAAAATTATGACTCAGTGCATGAGATATGACTCTGACTGTCTTCATGAGGCGAAATGTGTCTCTGAAACGGTTTATTCTGGGTGTTGTTGCTTGAATGCAAATGAGGAGGACAGAGACAGGCCAGTGCAGCGGGTGGGGGTGTGGCCAAATACACCGCTGTTTCCTGGATTAGCGGTGCGCTGTGCGCTGTCACCCACTTCTGTGTTTTAAGAGCGGAGAAAGATATGAGACGCTTTCCATTAAACACATTTCCACAGAAAATAAAATTAAACCACTGCTGTTTCAGAGGTTCGGAGGCTCAGATAAAGGACATCCGAGCCTGGAAACACTCTCACGTGCCTCCAGGCAAATAACAAAACGCATCTCGCATTGCGTAGCTCGTTTGCGGTCCAAACTCTCTGGGCGTGATTTCCAGAGACGGTGGGTAGACATACAGACGGGGGGTGGAAACCTTTCCCCGAGTGTGACGTCAGATAGTTCCCTTGTTCAGAATTGCCCGTTTCGGCTGTCTTTTTTTCAAACGCAGAAAAGGATCGCAAATGCTCAGTTTACACATTTCGCAACTTTTAGCCATGGGGGGGGGGGCCTAAACAGGGTAGGGGAGCTCACATTAACGTTCAAAAACCTCAGAAAGTGAAAATTTCATGCCATGGGACCTTTAAAGACTGATTCTGATGTTGTTTCTGTGTTGGTGGTTTTGACGATCGATCGCATTGAACTTTACCACGAAATCTCCAAAAATAAATACAAACTCCACCCTAAAAGAACACAGATGGTTTAGACCCATTTAGACCTGATTTAGGCCTGGTTTGGGCCTGGTTTAGGCCTGGTTTAGACCTGGTTTAGATCTGGTTTAGTCCTGGATTGGGCCTGGTTTGGGCCTGGTTTAATCACTGTGTGACAACAAAATTGTGGGCTCCACCTTCATGATCTTCAGCGTCATCCGTGAGGCCTACAGAGTGTGGTGATCATCTGAACCCACCACCAGCAGAAGAGCAGTGGGGCCAAAACGGACCCTGAGGAAAACCCACTCCACACGTTTGGATCCCGATGTCACAGTTTTATTCGAACACAGAGTTTTTCAGGATAAAATTCAGGGTTAAGGAGGGTTTGAATAGGGCCCGGGAGAGATCACTAGATGACACAAACATGCATGGATGACTCTCGGACCTTCAGGAACATTAGAACATGACAGAAAGAGAAAAGTATATTTAGTAGAACCCTCATCTGTCAGGTGGAGTACGGGGTACCTGTAGGGGTTGGAGTCCCGCTGCGGGAGGGGGGGGGGGATTCACAAACACCTGAGGGATAAAAACACTGCGTCTCACTGCAGCGCCCCCTACAGGCACCATTATGACTACTAATAATGTCTAACTGCTTCAGAGAACCTCAAAGCTAAGACCAGGACTAAACCAGGACTAAACCAGGTCTAAACCAGGCCTAAACCAGGGCTAAAACAGGTCTAAACCAGGCCTAAACCAAGACTAAAACAGGTCTAAACCAGGCCTAAATCAGGTCTAAACCAGGCCTAAATCAGGCCTAAATCAGGACTAAATTAGGTCTAAACCAGGCCGAAACCAGGCTTAAATCAGGTCAAACCAGGCCTAAATCAGGCCTAAACCAGGACTAAAACAGGTCTAAACCAGGCCTAAATCAGGTCTAAACCAGGCCGAAACCAGGCTTAACCCAGGCCTAAATCAGGTCTAAACTAGGCCTAAATCAGGCCTAAACCAGGTCTAAACCAGGACTAAACCAGGACTAAACCAGGTCTAAACCAGGACTAAACCAGGTCTAAACCAGGTCTAAACCAGGTCCTTGTAGGGTGGAGTTTGTATTTGTGGAGTTTGTATTTGTGGAAAAGTCTCATATTTAGGGAGGAAACTTTAGACGCGCCAATTTTAACTTCACCAGAACAAACTAAAGATAGAAGAGAGAGAGACAGAACGACTCCCCACAAAGCCAGTTTATTCTGAGAGAGGAGAGGAGGAGGAGAGAGGAGGAGAGGAGGAGGAGAGAGGAGGAGAGACAGAACGACTCCCCACAAAGCCCGTTTATTCTGAGAGGAGAGAGGAGGAGGAGAGAGAGGAGGAGAAACAGAACGACTCCCCACAAAGCCCGTTTATTCTGAGAGGAGGAGAGAGGAGGAGAGGAGGAGGAGAGAGGAGGAGAGACAGAATGACTCCCCACAAAGCCCGTTTATTCTGAGAGAGGAGAGGAGGAGGAGAGAGGAGGAGAGGAGGAGAGAGAGGAGGAGGAGGAGAGACAGAACGACTACCCACAAAGCCCGTTTATTCTGAGAGGAGAGGAGGAGGAGGAGAGAGGAGGAGAGGAGGAGGAGAGAGGAGGAGGAGAGACAGAACGACTCCCCACAAAGCCCGTTTATTCTGAGAGAGGAGGAGGAGAGGAGGAGGAGAAGAGACAGAACGACTCCCCACAAAGCCCGTTTATTCTGAGAGAGGAGGAGGAGAGAGGAGGAGAGAGGAGGAGGAGAGACAGAACGACTCCCCACAAAGCCCGTTTATTCTGAGAGAGGAGAGGAGGAGAGGAGGAGGAGAGAGGAGGAGAGAGGAGGAGGCGAGACAGAACGACTCCCCACAAAGCCCGTTTATTCTGAGAGAGGAGGAGGAGAGAGG
>JAVJIX010000019.1:8910000-8915000 GCA_036785185.1 Paratrypauchen microcephalus | reverse complement strand
CAGATGTTCCTCAGTGGTTGTAGTAGTAGTAGTAGTAGTAGTAGTAGTAGTAGTAGTAGTAGTATTATTTGCAGTACTTGTAGTATTTTGTCTCCTCAGATGTTCCTCAGTGGTTGTAGTAGTAGTAGTAGTAGTAGTAGTAGTAGTAGTAGTAGTAGTAGTAGTATTTGCAGTACTTGTAGTATTTTGTCTCCTCAGATGTTCCTCAGTGGTTGTAGTAGTAGTAGTAGTAGTAGTAGTAGTAGTAGTAGTATTTGCAGTACTTGTAGTATTATGTCTCCTCAGATGTTCCTCAGTGGTTGTAGTAGTGGTAGTAGTAGTAGTAGTAGTATTTGCAGTACTTGTAGTATTTTGTCTCCTCAGATGTTCCTCAGTGGTTGTAGTAATAGTAGTAGTAGTAGTAGTATTTGCAGTACTTGTAGTATTTTGTCTCCTCAGATGTTCCTCAGTGGTTGAAGAGTCTCCGTCTGCATAAATACGCCGCTCTGTTCTCCAGCCTCACCTACGAACAGATGCTCAACCTGAGCGAGGAGCAGCTGGAGGCACAGGTAAAGTACTACAGTACTACGACCACTACGAGTACTACAGTACTATGACTACTACGAGTA
Source organism: Paratrypauchen microcephalus (assembly GCA_036785185.1). Taxonomy (NCBI): domain Eukaryota; kingdom Metazoa; phylum Chordata; class Actinopteri; order Gobiiformes; family Gobiidae; genus Paratrypauchen; species Paratrypauchen microcephalus. The sequence goes on along the minus strand of JAVJIX010000019.1, from coordinate 8,914,392 downwards.
CTACACTACTATGACTACTATGAGTACTACACTACTACGAGTACTACAGTACTACGAGTACTACAAGTACTACAGTACTACGACTACTTCTCAAAATCACTAACGGCCTCCTGTTAACTTCTGATTCCGGTTTACTTTCTATCCTCATCCTCCTCGATCTGACAGCAGCCTTTGACACAATCTCCCACAACATCCTCATTCACAGACTTCAGTCCATTGGTATTTCCCACATTCCTCTCTCCTGGTTCATTTCATATCTCTCTGATCGTAGTCAATTCATCCAATTCAAATCTTACAAATCCAACACTTTCCCCGTCTCTGCTGGTGTTCCCCAAGGCTCTGTCCTAGGTCCCCTTCTTTTTATCATTTACATCCTTCCACTTGGCTTTCTGTTCCGTAAACACAACATTCTTTTTCACTGTTTCACTGACACCCAGCTCTACATTTCTACCAAACCTTCCTCATCTCTCCCTCCAACCTCTCTTACCCTCTGTTTACAAGAAATCTACTCCTGGTTCTCCTCCAACTTTCTCAAACTTAACAGCTCTAAAACTGAAGTCCTCCTGTAGGCACCCCCTCCACTATCTCCAAATCCAGCAGTTTCTCTATATCTATCCATGATTCCACTGTCCTTCCTTCCCCTCAGATCAAGAGTCTGGGTGTCATCCTTGACAGCACACTTTCTTTCCACTCCTGTATTAATAACATCACCCGCTCCGCCTACTTTCACCTCCGCAGTATCTCTCGTCTCCGCCCCTCTCTCACTCCTCACACCACTGCCATACTCGTTCACAGCCTTGTTACTTCCCGGATTGACTATTGCAACTCCCTCCTCTTTGGTCTCCCTAACAAATCCCTCCAGAAACTACACTGGTTCCTCCTCCTGCTCCTCCTCCTGCTCCTCCTCCTCCCACCACATCACCCCCATCCTCCAACAACTACACTGGCTCCTCCTCCTGCTCCTCCTCCTCCCACCACATCACCCCCATCCTCCAACAACTACACTAGCTTCCCATAAAACAAAGAATTCTTTTTAAAATTCTCCTAACCACCTTCAAAGCGATCCATAACCTGGCCCGACCTTACATCACTGACCTCCACATCTCCATTCCTTCTCCCTCCGCTCCTCCTCTCTCCAGCTTCTCCTCCTCTCTCCAGCTTCTCCTCCTCTCTCCAGCTCTCTGTCCCCTCTGCTCGTCTGGAACTCTCTCCCTCCTGACCTCTGCAATCTCCACTGTCTTCCTCCTGACCTCTGCAATCTCCACTGTCTTGCTCTTTTCAGATCCAGACTCACACACATGTGTTCAGTCCTACAGCACGTCACAGTCACTTTCACCATCTTCCACTTTTGGATCTCTGTTTTTTAACTATTTTTATGTTTTTAACTTTGTTTTGTACAGTGTCCTTGGGTGTCTTGAAAGGCGCTTTTAAATAAAATGTATTATTATTATTATTACTACAAGTACTACAGTACTACGACTACTACAAGTACTACAAGTACTATAGTACTACGACTACTGAACCTGAGCTACAAATGCTGCAGTTACTTTGGCGACAGAAAAAATAAAACATTTTATCTTAAAGCTGCTCAGCCTTAAAGCTGTCAGATGCCCTCCCCGTGGGGCAGATGCCCTCCCTGTGGGGCAGATTGTGTCAGATGCCCTCCCTGTGGGGCAGATTGTGTCAGATGCCCTCCCCGTGGGGCAGATTGTGTCAGATGTCCTCCCCGTGGGGCAGATTGTGTCAGATGCCCTCCCTGCTCTCTGAGGAAGCAGCAGAGCCACGGGGGGAAACACCGACGGGAAACACTTCCTCCAGGTGTACAAGACCAGAGGACAGAGGGACAAAGGAGGACAGAGGAGGGACAGAGGAGGGACAGAGGAGGGACAGAGGAGGACAGAGGGGGACAGAGGAGGGACAGAGGACAGAGGAGGGACAGAGGACAGAGGAGGACAGAGGAGGACAGAGGAGGGACAGAGGACAGAGGAGGACAGAGGAGGGACAGAGGAGGGACAGAGGAGGACAGAGGAGGGACAGAGGAGGGATAGAGGAGGACGGAGGTGGACAGAGGAAGACAAAGGAGGACGGAGGAGGACAGAGGAAGACAAAGGAGGACGGAGGAGGACAGAGGAGGGACAGAGGACAGAGGAGGACAGTGAGATGTGGAATAGTTTTGTAGTCGTAGATTTCTCCAGATTTAGATTTTTCTTTCTTCATCAGTAAAAATAGAAATCGTCGTTTCACTCGTCACATCCTGAAAAAGGAAAACGGTTCAGCGTTCGGTTCAGTGTTTTACTGTGGGGGCTTTTATTTTGGTGGTGGCGTTTCCTGTTTTTCTGTTTCTGGCAAAACCAAACGATACGGTTAAATTTTGGCTCTTTCTGTCGATGTTGTACGTTTGAATCGTTTTTATTTTTCATTGTGTGAATACTTTAAAGGTCCCATGGCATGAAATTTTCACTTTCTGAGGTTTTTGAACGTTAATGTGAGCTCCCCTACCCTGTTTAGGCCCCCCCCCCCATGGTTAAAAGTTGCAAAATGTCTAAACTGAGCATTTGCGATCCTTTTCTGCGTCAGATCGAAAAAATAAATGCAAATGCAGTTCCACCCCCGTCTGTCTGTACTCAGCGTCTCTGTAAATCACGCCCAGAGAGTTTGGACTGCGAATCCGCTGAGGCACGTCCGAGTGTTTCTAGGCTCGGAAGTCCTTTATCTGAGCCTCTGGACCTTTGAACAGCAGTGGTTTAATTTTATTTTCTGTGGAAATGTGTTTATTTTTCAATGGAACGCTTCAAATCTCTCCCCCCGTGCAAAAACACGGAAATGGATCAGCTGAGAGCTAGAGCGGAGAGTTTGGCCACGCCCCCACCCTCTACTAATTGTCCAATTCCAATTCCAATTGTCCTGGAGCTACTGTGGCGAGTAAATTTCTCCTGTGTGAGATCAATAAAGTCTTATCTTATCTTATCTTATCTTACTATTGGCCATCTCTTTTCTCCTCATTTGCATTCAAGCAACAACGCCCATTATGGCCTGTTCAGAGAGAGAGAAATTACTCTTTCTCATCTTATCTCTGTTTCTCATGCAGTGAGTGTTGATTTTGAAGGATTCATTTACAGTATTAGGGAACCATTAAGGAGCCATATAAAAGCATCAAGAAGTACCATGTCATGGGATCTTTAATGTTTGTTTTCTGTTTTCAGAAAGTGACCAAAGGCGCGAGGCACAAGATCGTCATCAGTATCCAGAAACTGAAGGAGCGACAGAGCCAACTCCGAGGACTGGAGAAGGTACAGAACATGCAAACATACACACACACAGGGAGAACACGCAAACACACACACACACACACACACACACACACACATACACAAGGAGAACATGCAAACACACACACACAGGGAGAACACGCAAACACACATACACATACACAGGGAGAACATGCAAACACACACAGGGAGAACATGTAGACACACACACACAGGGAGAACATGCAAACACACACACACACAGGGAGAACATGCAAACACGCACACACAGGGAGAACACGCAAACACACACACACACACACACACAGGGAGAACACGCAGAGACACACACACACAGGGAGAACACGCACACACACACACACACAGGGAGAACACGCAAACACACATACACACACACAGGGAGAACATGCAAACACACACACACAGGGAGAACATGCAGACACACACACAGGGAGAACATGCAAACACACACACACAGGGAGAACATGCAGACACACACACAGGGAGAACATGCAGACACACACACAGGGAGAACACGCAAACACACACACAGGGAGAACACACAAACACACACACAGGGAGAACACGCAAACACACACACACAGGGAGAACATGCAAACACACACACACAGGGAGAACACGCAAACACACACACACACACACACACAGGGAGAACACGCAGAGACACACACACACAGGGAGAACACGCAAACACACACACACACACAGGGAGAACACGCAAACACACATACACACACACAGGGAGAACATGCAAACACACACACACAGGGAGAACATGCAGACACACACACAGGGAGAACATGCAGACACACACACAGGGAGAACACGCAAACACACACACAGGGAGAACATGCAAACACACACACAGGGAGAACACGCAAACACACACACACAGGGAGAACATGCAGACACAAACACACACACACACAGGGAGAACATGCAAACACACACACACAGGGAGAACACGCAAACACACACACACACACAGGGAGAACATGCAGACACACACATACACAGGGAGAACACGGAAACACACACACACACACAGGGAGAACATGCAAACACACACAGGGAGAACATGCAACTCCTCAGGCTCAGAGAA